>JAVJIF010031489.1:0-154100 GCA_038442645.1 Agave tequilana
AAAGATTTTTCTCTCCAAAGCCTAAATTTCCATCACCTTTCTTGGAGCCTATTCCTCTACTTCCCTCTAGTTTTGCACTACACAATCCCATACTCTAACTCTCCTATTTGGTTCTAGATTGTGCTTAGTGAGCTCTTTTGTAAAGTGGTCAAGTGTGATCACTTCCATTGTAATTGAGTGAAGTTGTAGAGGCATCGGCCTCAAGGCGAGCTAGTGTGCTCAAGGTGGTGAGTGTCATCACGGGAGACGGACAAGTGTTGTCCTTGTATTGTTGATCCGGTGGGATCCTCAATAGTGAAAATCCTTCAAGTGTGAAGGCGGGGACGTAGAGCGTGGCTCGAACTCGGAAACATATCGGCGTGTTTGCGTTTGCTCAAATTCTCTAACTCTATCTCTTTTATTACTTGCAATTTTATATTGTCTTTTACTTGCAAGAAATATTGTATTGTGATAATTGTTTAGAGTTAATTTTTTTTAAATTCCGCATAATTGCCATTATCATATAGCCATCACCTATTCACCCCCATCTAGGTGATTTCAATTGTATCAGAGCCTAACCCTAGATTTGGTCTAACACCTTAGGAGATCCTTTAGTTGGCTATATACATTTGTTGCATTCATTATATTTTGTGCATTCTATTCATCATACATGGCATCTCTAGATTTCTCAAGCATTAAGTCCCCACCCAATTTGATGGCTTGAACTTCCCCATTTGGAAGGTCAAGATGAACCTTTTCTTAAAATCCCTAGGAGTTAGGGTAGCTAGGTCCATCACCAAAGATTTCATTGAACCCACTAGTGATGAGAAGACATGGTCCGAGGATACCACCCAAGGACTATGAAGCTAATGCTAGGGCACAATATGCATTAACACAAGCACTTAATGAAGATGACCTTGCACGCATCATTAATTGTAAATCGGCATATGAAGTTTGGAACATGCTTATTGTGACTCATGAGGGAACGTCACAAGTCAAGAGAGCAAAAGTTGACTTGTTACGTTCTCATATGAGAATTTTTACATGATTGATAATGAGAGCATTGATGACATGCTCACCTCGCTTTACAAAGATAACTAATGCTCTTTCTTCCTTAGGCGACAAGATTGACAACGATCAAAAGATAAGGAAGGTGATTCGAGCTCTTCCCAAAGCTTGGGAAGTCAAGGCGACACCCCTCAAAGAGCTAAATGACAAAGAGGAGATGGACTTCTCCGGCTTCATCGGCAATCTCAAAACACATGAGATGGAGATGAAGGTTCGAGAAGAAAGGGAGGCTCCAAAGAAGAATCAATAGCCTTCAAAGCCGCTCCAACCATTCAAGACGAGGATGACTCATCGGACGAGTGCGATGAAGACTTCGCCATGCTTATCCGGAAGTGGGTAAGATGTTTTACAAAAAGGGAGACAAGCAATTTCCGGCGAGGGAAACCTCAAGGGAGATTTGAAAGAAAAAGAGAGGAGCCCGGTCCTTGTTTCCATTGCAAGAAGATCGGTCACCTCATTGCCGATTGCCCCGCTCTACAAGCGACCACATCCAAGAACGGGCAAAGAAAGAAGAAAGCAATGGTGGCTACTTGGGATGACACGGAGTCGGAATCCGAAGAGGAAGTCGACGCCGCGCACATGTGTTTTTCATGGCACATGGGGAGGATGCACCAAAGGTAACTCTAGAAAACTCTTTAGATGAGGATGAGTTAACTATGGATGAACTTGCACAATTTTTTGAAGAATTGCAAAATAGGTATGAGATTTCCCAATCTCAAAATAAGAAATTAAAAAGAGAAAATGAGGCTTTAAAATATAAAGTAGAAATAGTTGTTAAAGAAAAAGATGTTTTATCTAGTGCATTTGAAAAATTGAAAAATGATTTTGATAAGTATAAACTTGCAAATAAGGGTAAAACCCCCATGGTTTCAATAGACAAAAATGATTTGTTGAGATCCAAAAGCGTGTTGATGCTTTGGACTCCACACTTAAAAATTGTGCATTGATTTGAAAAAGATAGCTTCTAAATTTCCTAGGGAACACCCCAAGGGAAACATGCATCTCATACTCATACACATGCACGGAAACATGCTCACACTCACAAGCATGCATACATGTATAGTAGTGGTAGAATTTATGTTTGCACTCATTGTGGCCGCAAAGGCCATTTAGAAAAATTTTGTTATGCTAAAAATAATGTTAAGAATAAATATGTTTGGGTTCGCCCCGGTACTAACCCTAAAGGACCCTCAAAGATTTGGGTACCAAAAGATCCTCCAAATGTAGGTGACACAGGTGGATCTACTTCCTCCAAGACTTAGGGGGAGACGGTGCCCGGTGGTAGATGCAACTAAGCTCAAAGTTCAAATCTAGCTTGCATCGCTATCGTGGAGGCACCTATTTTTGGAGACTACCCGTAAATTGGTAACATCTCCATTTAAGAATTTTTAATTTTGTATATACAATTGTTGTAGGATTGCTAGTTTAGTTTTATGCTTCATTGATACATGATTAGTATAAACTTGCAACTCTAACATGATTGTATATGCCATGTTCAATTTTGAGTTCTTGTTGACATGTATACATATGTATAGAATTGTTAGTTTGCTTTTGTTCATTATTGATACATGCTTATATAGAACTACCTTTCTATCATGTTGTGTACATGCCTTGTATTAATTTTCATATCTTGTATTTTTATGCCTTATGTCATATTTGTCCAATGTCCATATTTTTTTTGTATCTATATGTATATACTATTTTCAAAAGTATAAATAATAATAAAAATTTCTTGTTTAAACAAATACCTTAAAGATGGCAATTGCGCACCTCAACTCATTCAAGAGGAATCAAGAGGATGAAGTTCAGAACCCGTCACTGGGTATTCGGCTTCAACATCTTTATATCTTTGTTTAAATATGTAAAATAAAAATTAAAAATTTCTTGTGTGAAGTTTTGTTGATGCAATAATCTAAATGAAGATTAAAAATGATTGATGTATTCCTGTATGTTATAATATAACATATTTTATTTGTTATAATTTCTTCTAAAAAAATTTTTTTTAACAGAATCTGTTTGCTGGTTTCAGACAAAACGGTCGACCGGCCCTAACCCCAGTCGACCGACTTGTCACCGCGAGCTCTCTGTATCTGCCGAGTCGACCGACCAGTCGACCGTCTAAACTTACAGAGCTCTCGGTTTGCTCTGGGTCGACTGGGCAGTCGACCGGGCATCGGGAACACGCGGGAATCTGCTTTATATCTCGGTTTTTTCTCTCTCTCTCCTCACTCGCTGGCGACGAACCCGAACTCCTCTCCACTCCAAAAATTTTCTAACTTTTTAATCCTTCTTCCGATCTAAAATCCCTCAAAAACCCACTTCATAATCCTCCTTTAGATTGTGGATCTTCAGTTTCAAGGCTTTTCAACCGCTGCTGGATTTGGAGTATTTCAGGATTTGGAGTATTAGGGTTTCATTTTCTTCTCCAAGGTAAAAATCAAATCTTTCTTGCTGTTGATCATCTCTTGCTTCAATTTCTTCCATTATTTGTCAAGATCTTTAGGTTTCCTAGTATCTAGATCAAGCCTAACCTAAAAATCATATCTTTACTCTCAAAAATGTCTACCTCTAAGAGAACTAGATCTGAAAAGGGCAAGGCTCCTGCTAAACCCTCTTCCCATGTTCCTAAACCTAAAAACCCCTTTGTTAATGAGGTTGCTGAGCATAGGTATATCAATTTGTCCAAGAGAAATCTCATTTCTGGAAGATTTGTTGTCTTCCAAGACCTTGAACACCTGGACATTGCCCGTTTCATGCATAACAACTCTTTAGAGAGGTTTGTGACCATTAGAGAGAAAGTGTACTCACCCCTCATGCCCTACTTCTATACAAACATTTCTCTTGAAGGGGACACTCTCTATACCAGAGTCTTAGGTAGGGATATCAAGCTCAACCTTGACCAGTTCGCTAGTCCTATCCTACATCTCTCCCTGGTGGAGTTGATGTTTATTCCAATGATTTACAGGATTTTGGAGAATTTCCGGAGGGTGAGTCTGCACTCACCGCATCCACTTTACTTCACGGGGATAACAACCCCGCTTGGTAAGGAACGAGGTTGTAAGTAGGTATACTCTATAATCTCAAGTCCTAGCCAAGATTGTCTTCAATAACCTTCTCCCAAAATCTGGCGAATTCAGCCATGCTAGGGGTCCTGTTCCTCTTATCATTTATTGCCTTCTGCGAGGCATTAAAATTGATGTACCCCGTCTCATTGCATCACACATGGCTTCTGAACAAATCCGTCTGTCCGGGAGAAGCTTGCCTTATGGCATGCTGATTACCCGTATTCTCAAGGCCTTAGATTTTGATCTCTCTTCTGTTGAGTATGATAATCCTTCACCTAACATTGATGGGACTCTCCTGAAAAGGATGGAAGCCCAGCTGCGGAGACAAGCACCTCCTATTCCCCCTCCTGTTCCTCCTCCAGCTCCAGGACCATCCTCTTCTTCTTCTGCACCCATTGCACCTTCAGATTTAGAGTCTCTCATTTCATCTGCAGTACGCTCTCAGATCGAGGCACATCAGGCCTGGATTGAGCAGCGAGATACTGCTTTTCGTGCTGAGATGGATGCACGGTATCAGGGACTTCGTACAGACATGACTTATTTTGCTGATTCCATGAGATACATGGACTCACAACTTGAGGGTCTCTATACGAAGTTCAATATGGCTCCACCTGATCCCACGACCATTTCTCGTCCTCTTCCCTCCAGAGGTCCTCCTTTTCCAGCCAGAGCTCCTTCTTCTACTGTGCCACCACGACCCAGAGTTGATGCTGATGATTCTGAGGGGGCAGACTCTTCTTCCTCTTCCAAGTCTGATGCTGATGGTGACCAGACGATGGTGGCTGCGGAGTCTTCTTCCGAGGACGACGACGATGAGGATGATGACGGCGGTGCTGGCAGTGCAGAGTGACCTCCCCTTTTGATGATGTCAAAAAAGGGGAGAGATTTTAGAGAGAGATATTTTGTGACACTTTGTTATTTTGTTATGTACTTTATTTTGTTATGTACTTGACTTATTTTGTTGTGTTGGACACCTTTTATTTTTGTGTTGTGGACATGTATCTTTTGTGGTATGTATTTATGTCATGTATGAGACTTATTTCCTTATCTATGATATGACATGAGTAGTTGATATTTTGATTGGCATGGATGTGTGATGTTTATTTTTTATGTTTATTTTTTATCACTATGCCTGAGTATGATTTTTATATATGCTTGTGTTGAGGGGGAGCTTCATTTGAAGACTCTACCCAAAATATTTTGTGATAACTACATATGTTTTGCCATCATCAAAAAGGGGGAGATTGTTGGCCCAAAGGCCATTATCCCGGTTATTTTGATTATAGCAAAACATATTTAGTTATGTATTTAATAATCTTGTTTAAAAGTATTTCAGGTTCAAGAACAGGTTTTGACGACTCCACTAAAAGACTCACACATTTGGAGTTCGCCCAACATTTGCTTTCCCAAGCTAAAGCACATAGGAAGCTTCGGGAATATGCGTTGAAGAAAAGATCAAGAACAAATCAAGACTTTGCTAAAGAATTCAAGATTTGTGTTTTGTTTATTTTTATTTTAGATATTTTGTCAAAACTAGATAGTAGAAATAGAGTTATGGGATTTACACTTACACACACTTTCTATTTAAGTTCTAGACTTCAAAAGGCCTTTTCAAAAATCATTTCTTACCTTGATTTAGATCCAACATGTTTTTCAAGTTAGATTTTTTTTTCTTTTGAAAAGAAAATATTTGGAAAAATAAGTTTTTGTCAAAAAGATTTATATCAACATATTTACTTTGATAGAGCTATGACATATGCTCATACTCTAGTGTTTTACAAGTGCCAAAACATTTAACCAAAACCTTAAACCCAAAACCCAGCATTTCAGGTTCTGGCAGTTCTGATTTTTCAGAACTGTCAGGAACCGGTCGACTGACCAGTCGACCGACATGCACAAAACTGTGCAAGTGTGTGTCGGTCGACCGACCAGTCGACCGAATTCTGGACCCAACTCTCGCTCCAATTGGGTCGACCGGGCGGTCGACCGATGACCCCCAACGGCCATATTTTTGACCGTTGTCGGTCGACCGGCCGGCGGTCGACCGGCCGCTGTCAGAATCTCTGACAGATTCCAACAGCTATATTTTCTGACAGTTTTTGACTTGGGATTTGATTCCAACGGATTTCTTAGGCTGTTTTTGACCCCTATAAATAGGTGGTCACTTCATATGATATGACTAACAATTTTAGAGCTATCAAGTAAAATTTTACAAGAGTTTCAAAGATTTCCAAAGTTTAAAAAGAAAGATTTTTCTCTCCAAAGCCTAAATTTCCATCACCTTTCTTGGAGCCTATTCCTCTACTTCCCTCTAGTTTTGCACTACACAATCCCATACTCTAACTCTCCTATTTGGTTCTAGGATTGTGCTTAGTGAGCTCTTTTGTAAAGTGGTCAAGTGTGATCACTTCCATTGTAATTGAGTGAAGTTGTAGAGGCATCGGCCTCAAGGCGAGCTAGTGTGCTCAAGGTGGTGAAGTGTCATCACGGAGACGGACAAGTGTTGTCCTTGTATTGTTGATCCGGTGGGATCCTCAATAGTGAAAATCCTTCAAGTGTGAAGGCGGGGACGTAGAGCGTGGCTCGAACCTCGGAAACATATCGGCGTGTTTGCGTTTGCTCAAATTTCTCTAACTCTATCTCTTTTATTACTTGCAATTTTATATTGTCTTTTACTTGCAAGAAATATTGTATTGTGATAATTGTTTAGAGTTAATTTTTTTTAATTCCGCATAATTGCCATTATCATATAGCCATCACCTATTCACCCCCCCTCTAGGTGATTTCACTAAGATCTTGATCATAAATCTGACACTAATTAAACACAAGATCATTAGTACTATAACTACATGAGTTGATCATCATCAAAACTAGAGTGATGGGCCTTTGGGCCAACAATATCTTTTGCTCGTCCTCGAGCAAAACAACTAAACTATACTGAGGATTATTAGACCACTTTCGCAGGTCACGCGATTGCACTGAGCATGTGCAATAAGCCGTTAAACCTCTAGGTTTCCCCTAGAGGACGAGTTTTGTCTCGTGAGGGTTTTCAGCGGATTGCACCCACAAAATCCATAAAGAAAGAGAAATAAAGAGTTAGTATTTTCGAAAAGCATTTTGAAAGAGAAAAATATTTGAAATATAATTGTAGATTTAAGCAATCTATAAGTTATAGGAAGACTGAATTTTTCATTCCTAAACTTAGTCTCTATTCAAAAATTTGTTATCAATCAAAGTAAGGAGTCAAATTGTATTTCTCATCTAGTCTATTACTTTACCCTAAGTCATATGCACCTTGTGACTGTGAAAATTTTGACTAAGGGTTCATTAACTCTAACTCTTATGCCTTATTTATTTATATATATTTTATTTTATTTTTTATTTTTATTTTTTTTGTGATATTATTCCTTAGTTCTATTAGGCTTTCTAATCTGCCCATATAACGAGCCTTTAATCGATGACTCCCAAACCAACGGTCTTAGGGCACCGGGTGAGAAAACACCCCAAGGACTTAAGGACACGAGCAAACAAGGCCACAAAACTAAGGATTTTATTATATGAACCTCTTTTAGGCGTGAATACTTATGCTTTATTAGGCACAAATATCCAGCTTAATCAGAGGATTTTTATATATATATTTTTCTTTTCAAACTTATCTAATCATCTTCCGCATAAATACTAAGGCTTACTTAGGCCAAAGCACCTAGCTAATCAATAATTAGATTTGTTTTTTCTTTCTTTTTCCTTTTTTTATTATTTTTTTATTTTTTTTATAAGGCATAAGAATCATTGTTTTTGAACCCTAAGCGTGTAAGTGTATGAAGTGTGCATATTTCATCAAGGTAAAGATCAAGACTAAATTACTTTGATAAATTTTCTTCCTAACCCTAAAAATCTAACAAATAATCTTATTTTGACCAAGTATAAGAAATCCTAATTTGGATTTTCCTATTCCTTAAAATTAACTTAATTTCTTACAAAAAATATGTCAAAATATTGTCTCTATTTTCCAAAAAGTTTTTTTTTTAAAGTAAAGAAAATGTTAATTTTTTTTAATATAAAAAGAAAAAAACCTAAGTTATGTTAGAACCCTCCCCCACACCTATCTCATGTATTGTCCTCAATGTATGAATTAATGCATAGATGCATGAAAAAGAAGAAAGGGAAGGAAATGTTACCTTAAGGTGGTGGTTCCGGTGGTGGTCTGATTGGTCCACGAAATGCGGCCCAATCGACTTTTCTTGGGTTTCGGAGGAACCCACCAAAAATCTCTTTAATATAACCCATTAAAATGATGAATCCATAAAGGATTTTTATTAAATATTTGACCCTATCTAATTTTCAAATTCCATAATTAATTTCGGAGTCAAATTTGTCAACCGCCTTGTCCCAAAATGGAGTATGAAAAGATAGAATGATTGACTTGGACTCAGGAAGTTCAGGAACTAATACCGACTCAGGAAGGTGACTTAAGTCAAGTAAAGGTTCAGGAGTCGAATTTGGTTCAGGAAGTGGGTCCAAGTCAAGAAGTTGAAACTCAAATCCACATTTATTTTCCAATAATGGAATATGACTTAATATTGGTGATCAAGTTCAAGAATGATAGGTGTGGGAATCAAAACTGACTCTAAAATATTACTCAAGTCCGGTAACAAAACAGGAGTCAGTATTGATTCAGGAATTTGAACTGGATCACAGATTTGAGAATCTAGGTCACATTTCTCATTGAGTTCAATGTCATAAAAATAAGAACTTGCCAATTTGTCAATAGGATTTTCAAAAGTGTAAAATTGGTCAAGTTCAATATGATCATCAAAATGGGTGATTCAATTTCATGATGAATAGGCACAGGATCCAATGTTGACTCGGGGAAAAGATTGAAATCAGGTGAAGACACCGGAGTCATTATTGAATCAGGAAGTAAAATTGAATCACTAAGTTGAGGTTCATGATCATATTCATTTTCAAGTTCGATTTCAGGAAAAGGATAACTTGCCAAACTGTCAATATTCTTTTCAAAATTTGGAGTTTGGGCAAGTTCAAATGATTGTTCTGAAATGGAACCTTGATTTTCAAAACAACATGACTCTTCGGCTCGAACAGAATGGTTAGTGACATCAGAACTGGTCAAACGGTGAGAACGTAGAGTTTGGACCATCATATCTATGTCACGATTACGAGCATTTTGAGCCTGAGTCATGGCTTCAAGCATCTTTTCATAGTTGATGGGTTCATCATCTTGTTGAAAAGATGAAGTGTTGTTTTGGAATTGGTGGTGAAATTGTGAGTCCATCAGATTTTGGGATTTTTGTTTGGACTCACGCATACTCATTTTCAAAATTGATAGTTTCCTATTTTGGACTGGTGGAACTGAGTATGAATCTTGAAAATATTGTGGACTAGGTGGAGAAGGAGGACAAGTTGGTTGAAAATTAGACTCGGGGGAGGTGAATCCCCATTGACTCTGTGAAGAGTTAAAATTATCATGGAAATTATGGTTATAAGATTGGGGACATGGGTTATATTGATTCGGATAAGACCAATCCGGCACACTAGGTTGGTTAAAGTTATGATATGCCGGGTTGGTAATATCCAAAAATGAAGTTGGTGTGTAATATGGATTACTATTAAAATTGGAAAAATTGTTATTATAAGCCATATCACACAATAGAACACAAATAAAAACAAACAAATAAGCAAACAAAAAGAAAAAATTCTAACCTAAGTTAGGGTAGACCTATGACCTAGGCGACTCCTAACTGATTAGACTGTCCAGGGAGGTCTAATGCAGACTTTGACCACAAGCTAATCAGCCAGGTCAGGGCAAGATTGGTGGGAGGTTTTCCGTCAAAGACGTTCCATAATTAAATAACCACCAATCTTTGGGCTTTCGGCCCTTAATCCCTTTCCTAGATACTGATTTGGCAGGAGTCAAATTCTAACACCTTTCCCCCTTAGGATAATCTCCTAATTGAGTCCGAGATGTCCCTAGGGCCAACGTCTACTCATTTTTAGTTAGGCTCGGGTTAGTGAGTGCTTGGAATCTGATTTTTGGGCCAAGGAAGGGTGATTAAATCCCCACCTTATCTTGTTATGGGGTGGTGCCCTTAAGATCAGTTTGTGCAAGTGTACAAGATATGTAAACAAGATTCACTCAAAGCGATATAAATCAACCAAGAGATGAGTCCTACATGCAATGCGAACGTACCTTGCTCCAGCACTCTTCAACAGTAAAGTAAATGAATTGAAAAGACACGTGCCTAAAATGCAAACGTCTAATCAATTTTTTAACTTTTTCAACAAATTTTTTACTGTTGATTTATTAGCAGGCTTTTGGTGATGGCATATAAAAAATAAAGTTGCAGAAAACTAGAATTTTGCAAAGCAAGCAGCCCTGCAAAAAAAAAAAAAACCAATTAGTAGTGAACTCTTCCTTGCCGCGGAAACGCGGCTAAAGCCGAGCAAACGCGGCAATTCAGAGGGTACTTGGTCTCTGTTTTCTGGAACAGAGGCCCAAGACCACTTATATGTTTCTGCAATCCTTTTTCCTGCTTTGCTTGCCCTATAACCTGCAACAGAGAAGAAATTCGTTTTAGTTCTAAAATTTCAATAAAAATCAGATTTCAATAAAAAACCGTTACTCTCCCGGCAACGGCGCCAAAATTTGATTGGAGCTTTACCTGCACACAAAATACGGACTTTCAGAACTTTTAACAAAAATGTGCAAGTGCTCAATTCTTACCGCTATAGCAAGTGGCTATGCGGGTCGTGATCCACAAGGAGGGTTTGCGATGGAAGCGTTCAAAGTTTTGTATTGAAATCTTTATGAAGAAAAAACGAAGGTTCTTCTTTGTTTTAAGTTATGAAAATGAAAAAGAGTTATAGGTAAAGTTAGAAAGAAAACGGTAGAATGAGAAGGTGGAGAAAATCAGAAAATGACTATGTACAAGTAAATTGAAAAAGAATGAAAAAGGATTTGGAAGATGTGGTGAAAGAAATCGTGTTGGTGATCTAAACTAAAAATAAAATAAAAGAAAGAAGATTAAGGAATTACTCACCTAGTTTGGTTGATGACTTACCTGGAACCCTTGCACGTTCTACCTTGCTTCGGAGGCGTTCAACACATAAGTCATAGGATCGAGCTCAGTCCCCGTTCGCATTATATCATCAAGCCGAGCAAGAATGAAGTGATACGGATCTTGAGGAGGAGAACATCTTCATGAAGTATCGTTGGCACTCACAAAAATGTTGTTATACTTATGCTTCTGGATTCACTTGCATGCTCAACAAAACTAAAAGAGGTAAAGTAGAAAGAGGAAGAAGAAAACAAAAGGAAACAAAAGTAAAGAGACGAACATAAAAAAGTATTTACCTTTATTACTTGCAGAAATAATGGAAGAAAGGAGGAGGGTACATCGTGTCACTCTCAACATAAGCCTCTCTCTCTTACTTACATGAATCTCAATCTAACCTAAGCTTACATACAAATTACAATTACATAAAAAGAAAAGAAAAACCTAAACTACAAAGAATGAAAACTGGACTAATCCTATCTCTGCATGGTCGTCCACTTTTCAGTGCAAATACTGCCTTTTTGTAGTGACAAGGTAGACATGAAATCCTAAGGTTTAAAGATAGGCACTCATCTTAAACTTTCACATATCGATGTTGGAAACATCATACATGAGAGGGACAAGAAAATCCATGAGTGCAAACTATTGTAGGATCTAAAAACTAATGTCAACACAACACTCAAACAAAGATAATTAGCGTTAAATAAAATAACTTGCAAGAAAGAAAATAAATCTCAAAAAATATGCAAACGCAAATACAAGAGATTTTATCCTAGTTCGGTCCTCTTGACCTACATCCAGTCCCCAAGCAACCCGCGCCGCTTGAGATTTTTCTTATCCTGATTTTGTACACCCAAAATCAACTCCTTGCACACTACTTGACAAACAACCTTTGTCAAATCTGTACAACTCTTCTCAACACCAAGAAGACAATTTTCTTGTACACCTCTTCTCAACACCAAGAAGATAACCTTGTACAATACTTCTCTTTGAGTGATTATAAAATAACCTATAAGCCTTGAGATTTGTATGTGATCGTGAATAAGGACTCTTATAGGTGGATGATTGGAGCTTTACCTGCACACAAAATACGGACTTTCAGAACTTTAACAAAAATGTGCAAGTGCTCAATTCTTACCGCTATAGCAAGTGGCTATGCGGGTCGTGATCCACAAGGAGGGTTTGCGATGGAAGCGTTCAAAGTTTTGTATTGAAATCTTTATGAAGAAAAAACGAAGGTTCTTCTTTGTTTTAAGTTATGAAAATGAAAAAGAGTTATAGGTTAAAGTTAGAAAGAAAACGGTAGAATGAGAAGGTGGAGAAAATCAGAAAATGACTATGTACAAGTAAATTGAAAAAGGATTTGGAAGATGTGGTGAAAGAAATCGTGTTGGTGATCTAAACTAAAAATAAAAGAAAAGAAAGAAGATTAAGGAATTACTCACCTAGTTTGGTTGATGACTTACCTGGAACCCTTGCACGTTCTACCTTGCTTCGGAGGCGTTCAACGCATAAGTCATAGGATCGAGCTCAGTCCCCGTTCGCATTATATCATCAAGCCGAGCAAGAATGAAGTGATACGGATCTTGAGGAGGAGAACATCTTCATGAAGTATCGTTGGCACTCACAAAAACGTTGTTATACTTATGCTTCTGGATTCACTTGCATGCTCAACAAAACCAAAAGAGGTAAAGTAGAAAGAGAAAGAAGAAAATAAAAGGAAACAAAAGTAAAGAGAAGAACATAAAAAGTATTTACCTTTATTGCTTGCAGAAACGATGGAAGAAAGGAGGAGGGTACATCGGTGTCACTCTCAACATAAGCCTCTCTCTCTTACTTACATGAATCTCAATCTAACCTAAGCTTACATACAAATTACAATTACATAAAAAGAAAAGAAAAACCTAAACTATAAAGAATAAAAACTGGACTAATCCTATCTCTGCATGGTCGTCCACTTTTCAGTGCAACTAATGCCTTTTTATAGGCAAAAACCCAACATACAGGATCCCGGGAAGATTGGGGGAGCAAACGCTCCCCCTAACTCCTTAACCAAGCCGCGGAAAAGCGGATTTGGCCGCGTTTCCGTGGCCAGGGTGTGGCCAGGTGGCCACACCCTATGGCGGGTCTCCCTGGTTTTTCCTTCTGCTTTTATCTTCAGTTGGTTTTCTCGTTTGAGTCCAGGATTGTGATGAAATGGCCTTTGATTCTTGGCTTTAACCGATCGATTCTGAGAGGATTCTTCTCAACTGGTTTTCAACCTCTTGATTTTGTCCTGATTCACTGAGCTCGAATTAATTCTGATTTAATTCAGAATTTTGGTGGGCTTTTGGGCTCATTTCTCTTCATCTCCTTAAGGAATGGGCCTGCAAATAAATTAAACATTTAATTAGGACAATGCAGATTTTATTCTATAATAAGTATGGAAATATGATACTAAATATGCAACATTAGCGACCAATCAGTGGACTCTCAGTATTCTTCACTAGAGGATTGGAATTTGTGTGAAGAACAGAAAGTAGAACTAGTTTTCTGGAAAATAGAATATTTCAATAGAGTTTGGACAGAAAACTAATGATATGAATTGGTGTGTTTAGCCTAAGACAACATCCCTATTTATAGCTGAAATCTATGGTCAGTTAGGGCAGTTATTAGGATAAATTTGAATATTAAAACATTAGATAAACACCAGAAAACCAATAACTGTTTAACAGTCAGAAACTGTTATAAGTCAATCAGGATAGGGAGTAAGTCGACTAGTATAGGCATTTTTGACTGGGTTAGTCAAGTAGCAGAAGGGATCAGTCGACTATAAATATATGATACAGATATGTAAGTCTCTGAAAATTACTACTAGTCGACCAGCAGAAATGGTTCATCGACTACAACATGGATTAGTCGATTAGTAATGTTGATAAGTTGATTAATACTGTTAACAGTCAAGAAACAAAAATTGAAATCTTTTCTAGACAGGACTTTGTCGACTATAGGACTTTGGTAAGTCGACTAGCAATCTTATTAGTCGACTATAAGAAGGGTCAAGTCTACTAATAAGACTATTTTGTGTATGTGATCAAGGCTTTTAACAAATATCTAAAAATACACAAAAATAGTACAAATTACATTTGTTATCATCAAAATAAGTTCCAACATTCTCTCCCTTTGTGATGATGATAATGTGTGTATGCACAAGCTCCCCCTATAGAGAAACTTCCCCTGCAGAAAACAGGTTATAACAAATATAAATATAACAAGTGTTCTCCCCCTGCATCATAGCACACATATGATATATTTTTAAATGTTAGCAATAACTTATATCATCAGGTATTTTCTTTTCTTTGTATGGTACCTATGAGATAAAATATTGTTAATGGCACCAATCATAACATGATCAAAATATTAACTTTTAGGAATCCAAACTCAATTTGATTTTGGTTTCTATCTGTTAGTATAAACATAATTGCATGAATTACATATATGATATATATATATAATGCAATATAAGCATTTTTATCCATATTATTTAGATTTTTAGGAATCCAAATATATTTAAACTTTGATTTCATGATCTTCTTAACAAAAGAATTATCATTATTCTTTTTGTAGACATTATTTTTGAACAACGAATATCAATATGCTTATCTTTTGAAAATTCAAGTCCAAATGATTATATGAAACCTTTTGATATGACAATATATCATTTAAGTTTTCTTTTCCTTTATTAAACTTTGTCACTTTATTCAAAAGTTCTTCATATTTATCTTTGAAACTTGTCATGTCTTTATCTAATACAGAAATTCTTTAATTTAAAGACATAGTTTCTCTTTTCAATAAAGCATTATCTTGTAATAAATTCTCATTATCCTTTTTCAATGATGATATAACTTTTTCAAAATCATCTTTTTGAGAATTTACAGAAGAAATTTTAGAATCATAAATAAATTTTTTTTGATGAGTCTTTCATTTTCCTTTGATAAAATTTTATTTTTCATCTTTTCATTCTTGAGATCATTATATAACTCATGAAAAGCATCTAAGAGTTCAGTATATTGTACCTCATCTTTTGCTTGAGCCATAAAACATATGTTGGCTTGTTCAGTGGTTTCTTCTTCGTCAGAGGAAGAGAAATCATTATTCTCCCATGATGCCTGATAATCTTTCTTCTATTTAAACTTTTTTCTCTTGAATTTGCCTTTGTTTTTTAGCAATGGGCAATCCTTCTTCATAGAACCTATTTTATTACAATTAAAACATGTATGATTAAACTTACCTTACTTCAAGAACTTTCTGAATTTTCTTGAGAGCATTGCCATCTCTTCTTCTTCATCATCTGAATTGTCCATGTCTAAGGATGTATGGAAGGCAAGTACTTTCTTCTTGGATTGAAATTTTGTTCATCCTTCTTATGATCTTCAAGTTGTACTTCATATGCCAGTAAATTACCAATATTAATGACATTGTTGAGAGATCATTTGCTTCTTCTATTGCAGTAATTTTCTTCTCCCAATTTGATGTAAGTGCACGAAGAATCTTTCTGACTTTTTCAACTTGTGTGTATTCCTTTCCAAGGGATGATAAGAAATTTGTAATGTCGGTGAATCTTGTAACCATTTCTGCTATGGTTTCGTTCTCCTTCATTTTGAAGAGTTCAAACCTATGAACAAGAATAGAAATTTTGATTCTTTAACTTTATTAGTACCTTCATGGGTTACCTGTAGAATCTGTCATATTTGATTTGCAGATCTGGCCGTTAATACGCGATTGAATTCTTCTTTGTTCAAAGCATAGAAAAGCGCGTTCATTGCTTTGGCATCAAGGTTTGCAGACTTCTTTTGTTCTTCACTCCATGCACTGTAATTTATGGTCGGCTTGGTGTACGATGCTTCTGCTATGTTCCAGAGTTCATATTTGAGTGATTGCAAGTAGATCTTTATTCTACACTTCCAGTAGTTGTAATTTGATCTATCAAATGGTGGTGGACGTTGTGTAGAATGTCCTTCTCTGAATTGTGATGAAGGAAACTCCGTTGCCATCCTTATAGGGTGTTGACAGAGTATGCAAAGTGATCGGCAAAAAGCAAGCACAAGAATAAATAAAAAGAGTGTGGGTCGATGTTACTGCTTTTGCGATTCTTCCGTAGTAGCGAAGTGGCTATACGGGTCGTATCCACAAGGAGGGAGAGCGATGGAAACTTGATGCGGCTTCTTGTTCAAGAAAAGAGAAAGTTCCTTGTTCGAATAAAGAATGTGAAAATGAAAACAAGTTTGTTTCAAGAATAGTTTTGAATTGGTTTGCTTGTTGTAAAAGTGGATTTTTCTTAATGGTAAAAATGTATGGCTAACTTTCTACTAAATGCTCCCACTAATCTCTAACTTCTTGAAGATGTCGCCTCACAATGGATCATAGGCAAGTAAAATCTTTATGCATCGAAACTATTCACGTTGGGAACGAATGAAAGTCCTTCCTTTAACTTAGCCTTACACGGTAAAAACTTGGACATTTCCTTATCAAGATCCAATAGAAGGCGAGAATAAGGGAAGACACAAGTGCACTAATGGTATCAGCAAAGTTAAAAGAAAAACTCTAACTTACATCAACAAGTAAAACACACAACCCATAGATCATCAAAACCCATTAAGCATGAAATATAAGAAAGTAAATACTTGTAGGTAAGTTAGAGTTAGAACCCTCGTCTTAAGATGTCATAGCTCTCATTTGCACAAGGCTTGTTTGACACTATTGACTCATTTGAGTTATCAATCAAGAGTTAGAGATTAGTGGGTTAGTAGTTAGTTAGACATGGTAGTAAAAGAAGCAACAAAAGAAAAGGGTAAAGGGAAAGGGAGTTACACTACAAGAAAGTAAAAGAAAAGAAGTGAAGAGGAAGGAAGTTACACTACAACAAGGATATAAAAGTAAATGGCAAAGACAAGTAAATGGAAAGAGAAAAGAGAAGTAGTTACTTGTATTAGCTTGTCACCTTCAAATACAACTTGTACACACTCTCTCTCTTTCACTCTAATGGTTAAAACTAAACCTAGAAGAAGAAGAAAACTTAAAACAACTACAACTCCTAACAAAGCAACAAAATACAACTTTATTCTCTGGATCTCTCCCAACTGAAGGCCCTGGAGGGGTATTTATAGGCACCAGGGGAAAGGGGGACCAGGGGTGACCCGTGGCCCGAAGCGCAGGCGCGCGCCACCCTGCTAGGGCCGCGAAAACGCGACCTGGAGGGGTATTTATAGGCACCAGGGGAAAGGAGGCCAGGGGGTGACCCGTGGCCCGAAGCGCAGGCGCGCGCGCCCCTGGCGTCAGGCAGCGCGTTGCCCACTCTGTCCCCTGTCCACTTGAGCTCCTGGATTCGTGGTTTGATGCCCTGAGCGGACAAAATCTCGTCCCTATAGTCAATGGCTACTTGGTAGGCCTTTAATCACCCATTAAATAGTGATTTAGGGTCTTCTTCATTTGCACACCATGGACCTAGGATCAACCAAGTAAGGTTTTATTAGCAGAATTTTATATAAAATAAATATGAGAATGTGATGAAAATTATGTAAAATTAGAGACTAATCATACCCCCACACTTATCTTTTTGCTCGTCCCGAGCAAAATAAAAATAATAAAATTATTACACCACTTTCGCAGGTGACGCGATTGCACTGAGCATGTGCAACAAGCCTTTAACCTCTAGGTTTCCCCTAGAGGAGGAGTATTGTCTCCTGAGGGTTTTCAGCGGATTGCACCCATAAAATTCAGTAAGTAAAGAAAAGTAGTTAGTTGTTAGCAAAAATTCTGTCATGAAAAAGAACTTTCAATCATCTAAGTAAAAATGACCGAATGATGTAAGAATTAGGTTTAACCCTCATAAGTCCTCCTATACTTTAGCCTTCATAAAAGAAGAAATTATAGTTTTTCTTTAAATTTAGAAAGGATCTTGTACTTCTAACTCATTTTGTTATTTTGCTTTAGATAGATATGCATAATGTGTAAGTGTGATGTGCTTGGGATTTTTCAACTCAACTTTGAATATCATTTAATTTTATTAATATATTTTTATTATTCTTAATTTCATTAGGCTTTCTACTTCACTTATGTAACATATATCAAACCGATGACTCCCAAACCAGATGGTTTTAGGGCACCAGGTGGAAAAACACCCTTCAGGTCAAATATACAAGTAGAGTAGGCCACGAAATCAAGATTTACTTATTTATATAGATATATTCTTTTTTTTTGGCGTGAGTAATCATGCTTCTTGAGGCACAATTATCCAGCATTTTTTTTAAGAGAAGTATCTCTAAATCCCAAGCATGTGTGTGTGGTTTATGCATATTCTACTAAGGCTAAATAAAATGTAAACAATCTTTCTTGTTTATTTAGGCAAAAATAAAGATTCATTAATAAGATTTTCTTAATTCCTACAATCTTTTGGTATTTTATAAAGAGTATGAAATTTCTTTTCAATCTGGAGTTTTTTTTTTTTGAAAGAAGAAAAGGAAAAAGAAAAAGTGTTAGCACCCCCCACACCTATCTAATGCATTGTCCTCAATGAATTAAATGTAAATGCAAATGCAATAAAGAGGGTGAAGGAAGGATGTTACCGCCCTCGTCGATTCGGGCCGGCCAAGTGCGAATAGGCGAAAGAAATGGCAAAATAAAAAGAAGGGGTCAGCATATAAACAATAAGTGTATTATTATTATTTTATTTTTTAGTTGTTGTGGCTAGTTGTATGACGGGTCAAAAAGAGTCAGCACATTATCAGCTTGTGATGTAGGCTTAGTGGTCAAAAAGGGCTTCAGTCTTTACCCATTCACTTTGAATTCCGTGTTGGTCTTAGGGTCTACAATAGTCACAGCACCGTGTGGGAAAACGGTGTGCACCATGAACGGTCCAGACCAACAAGTCTTCAGCTTCACCGCGAAAATAAAGCCTAGAGTTGTACAGCAGGACCTTGTCTCCCGGGACAAAATTTTTCCGGGTTATGATCTGGTCATGAAAAAGTTTAGTCCTGCTTTTGGTGATTCGGGCATTCTCATAGGTTTCATTCCGTATCTCCTCTAATTCTGCGATCTGCAGCCTCCTTAGCTCATCGGCCTTACTTAGATCAAAATTGAGTTGTTTAATGGCCCATAGGGCACGGTGTTCTAATTCGATTGGTAGATGACAGGCTTTTTCACATACGATTCGATAAGGAGACATCCCCAGAACTGTCTTAAAAGCAGTGCGGTAAGCCCACAATGCATCATTGAGTTTGATCCACCAATCCTTTCGGTTTTGTCCGACAGTCTTTTCCAAGATGAGCTTGATCTTTCGATTGGTGACTTCGACCTGCCCATTTGTCTGGGGATGATACGGAGTAGACAACTTGTGATTGATGGAGTATTTCCGCATTAGAGCTTCAAAAACTTTATTGCAGAAATGTGAACCATTATCACTAATTATCGCTCTAGGGGTGCCAAATCGGGAGAAGATGTTCTCTTTGAGAAATTTGATAACCACTTTGTTGTCATTGGTCTTGGTTGGCACAGCTTTTACCCATTTAGAGACGTAGTCTACAGCAACCAAAATGAACTGGTTACCGAAGGAATTAGGGAATGGCCCCATGAAGTCGATACCCCAAACATAAAAAATTTTAACTTCAAGGATCGGGTTTAGGGGCATCATGTCTCTTCTAGAAATTTTCCCGATCTTCTGACAATTTGTACATGACTTGCAAAAATGGTATGAGTCTTTGAACAAAGTGGCCCAGTAGAACCCACTTTGTAGAACCTTCTCTGCAGTCTTGCGGGGACCGAAGTGTCCTCCGCATGCAAGTTCATGGCAAAAGCTTAGCATACTCCTCTGTTCTTCCTCTGGTATGCATCGTCTAATAATCTGGGTGGGACAATACTTAAAAAGATACGGCTCTTCCCAGAAGAAGTACCGTACTTGGGTAAAGAAACGACATTGATCTTGCTTTGTCCAGTCAGCGGATAATTGTCCAGTGGCCAGGTAATTGACAATGCCCGCATACCAGGGTTCCTTAAAAATGGCCAGGATGTGCTCGTCTAGGAAATCCTCGTTGATCAGAGCTTGTATGTTCGGTGTATTCGGAATTCGTGAGCGATGATCAGCGACCATATTTTCTATACCTCGTTTATCCCAGATTTTCAGGTCAAATTCTTGAAGCAAAAGGATCCACCGAATCAATCGGGTTTTTGCTTCCTTCTTGGTCATGAGGTATTTCAGTGTTGAGTGATCTGTGAAAATCACCGTCTTCGAGCCTAACAAGTGGGGCCGAAAACTTTTCTAACGCAAAGACAACGACCAAGAATTCCTTCTCGGTTGTTGTATAATTCTATTGGCGTCATTCAAAGTCCTACTCGAATAGTAAATCACGTTCTGCCTATTGTCGATGCGCTGTCCTAAAACAGCGCCAATAGCAAAATCAGAGGCATCACACATGATTTCAAATGGTTGGGCCCAATTAGGAGCAGAAATAATAGGCGCAGAAATAAGTTCTTACTTAAGCTTCCCCCATGACTTGAAACATTCATCGTTAAAATCAAAGGGCACGTCCTTAGCGAGCAGGTTGGTTAAGGGCCTAGCGATTTTGCTAAAATCCTTAATGAACCGTCGGTAGAACCCAGCATGCCCTAGAAAGGATCTAATATCCTTGATGCTTTTGGGTGGTGGAAGCTTAGCAATCACTTCTACTTTAGCCTTGTCCACTTCAATGCCTCTCCTAGAAATCTCATGGCCTAAGACAATCTCCTGTCTCACCATGAAGTGACATTTCTCCCAGTTTAGAGTTAGGTTCTTCTCCTTGCATCTTTGCAGCACTAACTCTAGGTGATGAAGACACTGATCAAATGAATCTCCGTAAATGGAGAAGTCATCCATGAAAATCTCAAGAAAACGTTCTACCATGTCGGAAAACAAACTGAGCATGCACCGTTGGAATGTTGCGGGAGTATTGCACAATCCACAGGGCATACGTCGATAAGCGAAGGTTCTGAACGGGCAGATGAACGTAGTCTTTTCCTGGTCTTCTGCAGCAATGGGGATTTGATTGTACCCCGAGTACCGATCTAGGAAGCAATAATACTCATGTCCAGCCAATCATTCCAGCATTTGGTCGATGAAGGGTAGCAGAAAGTGGTCTTTACGGGTAGCTGCATTCAACTTTCTATAGTCGATACAAACACGAACCTTGGTAGGCAGACTGGTTTGTACCAACTCTTTTTGCTCATTCTCAACCACCGTAAAGCCAGCTTTCTTCGAGACCGCATGAACAGGGCTAACCCATTGGCTATCAGAAATGGAATAAATGATTCCATTGTCTAATAGTTTCAAAATTTCCTCTTTTACTGCCTCTTGCATGAGTGGGTTAAGCTGGCGCTGGGGGTCCCTCCTAGGAATCGCTTCATCGGTCAAATGGATCCTATGTTGCACTATGGCTGGACTTATCCCTTTGATATCCTTCATCATCCATCCAATGGCTTCCCTATGTCTATTCAGAATAGACATTAAGCTGTCCTCTTGTTGCTCAGTCAGGTGGGATGCTATGATGACTGGCAGGGTTTCTCTTCTGCCCAGGTAGGCGTACTTGAGGAGTTCAGGTAAGGCTTTTAGCTCTAGGGAAGGTGTTGCTTCATTAGAGGCAATCTCCGAGCTTTCAGTCCTATGATGAGGTACACTTGGGCTTGATGCCCAATCCACTGCTGAATCTACGATCTGGTCTAGATTAAAATCCTCAGCCTCCAGATTAAACTTTGCCGCCGTTTCTATCACCATACTTTCCTCATGCTCATTGGTCATATTTTCAATGGAATTGACCTCAAAAGTCTGATCATTGACATCCCTAGGTTGTCTTCCAAGATTGAAGACATTGACTTCCTTCGTCATATCTCCAAAGGTCAATCGCATGGACCCGTTCCTACAGTTGATTATGGCATTGGCTGTAGCAAGGAAAGGGCGTCCTAAGATGACTGGAGTTTGAGACCGTGGATTTGACACAGGTTGGGTCTCAAGCACAATGAAGTCAACGGGGTAGATGAAATTCCCGACCCGGATAAGGACGTCTGTGATTTCCCCCTTCGGGATCTTCACAAATCGGTTAGCTAGCTGAATGGTGACTCGAGTTGGGCTTAACTCGCCTAACCCAAGTTGCTGGTATACTGAGAGAGGTAGCAAGTTGATACTTGCTCCCAGGTCAAGAAGTGCTCTACTAATTTCAGTCTGTCCTATAGTGCAGGATATGGTGGGACATCCGGGATCCTTGTATTTCATTGGAATGGGACATGACAGAATTTCACTTATATTGGTTACCAAGAACACTTTCTTAGGCACATTTGTCTTTCTCTTCTTCGTACACATATCCTTAAGAAATTTGGCATGAGCTGGGACTTGTTGGATAGCGTCAAGAAGAGGCACATTCAATTTGACCTGGTTAAACATCTCTAGCATCTTCTCCATGTGCATATTCTTATTGTTGTTCCTAAGCCTATTGGGAAAGGGTGCTACAGGCTTATGAACTTGTTCAGCAGCTTTGTCCTCGTCAGATGTTTGAGGAGCAGTTTGAGAGGAACTAGCAGAGGTGGAGGCTGGAGTAGGATCAGGATGGACTGGACTTTTCTGTTGGTAGACCTGGTTGTCTACCTTTTTTCCAGATCGAAGTGAGTGAACAGCATTGCACTGGTTGATCGAAGGATCTTGAATTTCATATGCTTGATTGGAGTTTTTTGGGTTAACTAGCGGCTGATTAGGTAAAGTACCTTTTGGTCTTCACTTAGGGAGCTAGCTAATTGGCTCATCTACATTTTCAATCTTGATATAGCCTGTGAATGGTTGTTCAGAGTTTGCCCCTGTTTTGCATGAAAGCGGTTGGGACTTCATAAAAGCTTCCATGCTCTCCTCCAATTTGCTGAATTTCTTTTCCATTGGTGAACTCTGAGAGGAGGAAGATGGAGCTTGACTGGAAAAATGTGATGGAGGACTGGGATGGTGAAAATTATTGGAGAAATTAGGCCTAGGAGGATTGTTCTGGGCCCAGGAGAAATTTGGGTGATTCCTCCAACCTGGATTGTATGTTTGCGAGTAGGGATTAGGCGGCGGCCGTGAGTAGGCCGCGTTCAAGTGTTCCGGTGGCACTTGCTGGGTATGGAAAACGGGGCACTCTTCAAAGACATGGTTTGGTGCTTGACAGTATGAACAACCCGGATTGTGAATTGGTGGTGGGTTGAGTTGGTTGACATTGGCTGGCTCTCTTGTTTCTAGAACCTCTATCCTCCTCATTAGGGTTGTAATCTTGGCTTCTGCAGCTATGGATGATTCTAGAGATAGGAGCCCTCCTCTTGAAGCTATAGATTGTGAATTCCTTGGTTTTTCCGAGGCTGGCTCCCATTGCAGGGTTTTCTCAGCTAAATCCTCAAATAAATCCCAACCCTGATTCTCATCCTTCTGCAAGAACCCTTCCTGACACATGGTCTCTAAAAGGGTTTTCGTTTGATAATCTAAGCCATCGTAGAGAATCTGGCACTGACGCCATTTCTCCACACCATGATGAGGGCACTGAGCTAGGAGATCTTTGAATCGCTCAAAGTATCTCCAAAATGGTTCGCTCGGTTCTTGCCTAAACTGCATGATATTCTTCCTAATGAGGGCAGTTTTGTGAATTGGGTAGAATTTCTTCAAGAAGGCCTTGACAAAATCATCTCACGTCGTGACAGAATCTACCGCCAAACTGTACAACAATTTCTTCGCTAGGTCTTTTAGGGAAAAAGGGATGAAACGTAACCTAACGGCATCGTCTCCTAGCTGGGGTATACGCATCATGAGGCACACTTCTTCAAATTCCCTAATAAAGAAGTATGCGTCCTCTGATTATAACCATGAAACTTTGGGAGAGTGTTGATGAATTGAGGCTTTAACTCGAAGTTATTTCCGTTTGCTTCAGGAAGTTTTGTACAAGATGGTAATGAGGTTCTGATCAGGTAAAATCTGTCCTGAAGTGACACCATCACCGGTTCTAGATGCAAGGGTAGAGAAGTGTTTCTTGTTAATCTGAAAGTTGCAGGATCTCTCACCCACTCTTGCATGCAGCACACCATAAACAACGTAAAAATAACAAACAATCGAAAAAGAACAAAAAACAAACAAAAGAAAGAAAAACAGCCACAAAGCCTTAGTCTAAAGTACCTGGACCTAGACGACTCCTAACTGATCGATTCTTCGAGGAAGGTTGTTGCAGGAACTCGACTACAAGCTAATCGGTCAGGAAAGGGCAAAGCTCGGGGGGAGGTATCCGGGCATGAGCCACGGGCCTAATTACGCCAAACCACGGAGCTTTCGAAGCTTTACCTCTCAATCCACTTTCCTTAGACACCGATTTTGCAGGAGTATAGTTCTTGCAATTTCCAACCTCGGTTAATCTCTTAGTGAGTCCGAGATGTCCCTAGGGCCAACGTCTATTAATTTTAGTTAAGGCTTGAGAAAGTGTGAGTGCACTTGGAGATGGTTTTTGGGCTAAAGAAGGGTGATGAAATCCCCACCTTATCTTGTTTATTTGGGTTTTGCCCTTAAAATCAATTGTGCAAGTGTACAGTTTATTCACAACAAGGTAACACTCAAAGCGATAAATCACTCCAAAATGTTGGTCCTATTCTATATGAATGCACACGTACCTTTTCTCCAGCACTTTTCAATAGAAATTGAAATAAATTGAAATAGACACGTGCCCTAAATGCAAAAGTCTAATCCAAATTTCAATTAAGCAACAAGTGAATTTCTGTTGAGTTTATTACACATGTATAGGGTGAAGCATTCAATGGAACTAAAAAATTTAGAAAGCAATTTTTAGCGGCTTTTGGTAACCCTGCAAACGAGTTTGTTAGTACTTCAATCAGAAAAACTCGCTTTTACACGAATTTTTTCCGAGGACAAATGAATCCTCGTGCAATGTCCTTGGCCACCACTTTCGCTTCCCGTGATAGTAAGCTCCTTGGTACTTCTCCTACACACAAGAACAAAGAAAAATCTTTAGTATTGAACAATAAAGCCGTTCCCTCCCCGGCAACGGCGCTAAAATTTGATCGGCAAAAATCAAGCACAAGAATAAGTAAAAAGAGTGTGGGTCGATGTTACTGCTTTTGCGATTCTTCCGTAGTAGCGAAGTGGCTATACGGGTCGTATCCACAAGGAGGGAGAGCGATGGAAGCTTGATGCGGCTTCTTGTTCAAGAAAAGAGAAAGTTCCTTGTTTGAATAAAGAATGTGAAAATGAAAACAAGTTTGTTTCAAGAATAGTTTTGAATTGGTTTGCTTGTTGTAAAAGTGAATTTTTCTTAATGGTAAAAACGCATGGCTAACATTCTACTAAGTGCTCCCACTAATCTCTAACTTCTTGAAGATGTCGCCTCACAATGGATCATAGGCAAGTAAAATCTTTATACATCGGAACTATTCACGTTGGGAATGAATGAAAGTTCTTCCTTTAACTTAACCTTACACGGCAAGAACTTGGACATTCTCTTATCAAGATCCAATAGAAGGCAAAAATAAGAGAAGACACAAGTGCACTAATGGTATCAGCAAAGTTAAAAGAAAAACTCTAACTTACATCAACAAGTAAAGCACACAACCCATAGATCATCAAAAACCCATTAAGCATGAAATATAAGAAAGTAAATACTTGTAGGTAAGTTAGAGTTAAAACCCTCGTCTTAAGATGTCATAACTCTCGTTTGCACAAGGTTTGTTTGACACTATTGACTCATTTGGGTTATCAATCAAGGGTTAGAGATTAGTGGGTTAGTAGTTAGTTAGCCATGCTATGTAATCGGCAAAAAGCAAGCACTAAAATAAGAGAAGGAAGTGTGGATTGATGTTACTGCTTTTGCGATTCTTCCGTAGTAGCGAAGTGGCTATACGGGTCGTATCCACAAGGAGGGAGAGCGATGGAAGCTTGATGCGGCTTCAAAGTTCAAGAAGAAATAAAGTTCTTGTTTCTAAATAAAGAATTGAAAAGTGAAAACAAGTTGTTTTTAAGAATTGTTGGAAAAATGTTTTGGTGGTTTGTAAAAGTGGATTTTTCTTAGATGTAAAAATGCATGGCTAACCTTCTACTAAGTGCTCCCACTAATTTCTAACTTTTGGAAGATAGCCTCACGATGGATCATAGGCGAACACAACCTTGTGCATTGAAACTATTCACGTAGAAATCGAGTGAAAGTTCTTCCTATAACTTAGCTTTACACGGCAAAAACTCGGACATTCCCTTATCAAGATCCGATAGAAGGCGAGAATAAGGGAAGACTCGAGTGCACTATTGGTATCGGCAAAGTTAAAAGGAAAAGTCTCTAACTTACAATAACAAGTAAAGTACACAGCTCATAGATCATCAAAACTCATTAAGCATGAGATGCCATAACTCTTGTTTGCACAAGGCTTGTTTGACACTATTGACTCATTTGGGTTATCAATCAAGTGTTAGAAATTAGTGGGTTAGTAGTTAGTTAGCCCTACTAATGAAAGTTAGTTAGCCATAAAAGTAAAAGAAACAACAAAGGAAAAGAAGTGGAGAGAGGGAGTTACACTACAAGAAAACAAAAGAAAAGAAAAGTTAAAGAAAGGAAGTTACACTACAACAAAGTAAAAGAAAAGGAGTGAAGAAGAAGGAAGTTACACTACAACAAGGAAGTAAAAGTAAATGGCAAAGACAAGTAAATAAAAAGAAGGAAGAGAAGTAGTACTTGTATTAGCTTGTCACCCTTCCAATACAACGCTTACACACACTCTCTCTCTTTCACTCTAATGGCTAAAACAACAAGTAGAAGAAGAACAACAACAACAACTACAAACCTAAAAGCAAGATTACAAAAACTTGCTAAAGCTCTGGATCTGCTCAAACTGAAGACCCCTGGGGGGGTATTTATAGGCACCAACGGAAAGGGGCCACGTGAGCGGCACGTGGCCCAAAGCCCAGGCGCGCGCGCACAGCGCGGGCCTGGCTTCGGGCAGCGCGTCGCCCAGACTGTCTTCTGATGCCTTGATCTTCTGGATTTGCGATTTGATACCCTGGGCTGACAAAATCTTCACCCTAAAGTCAATGGCTACTTGGTAGGCTTTTAATCACCAATTAAATGGTGATTTAGGTCTTCTTCTCCATTTGCACACCATGGACCTAGGATCAAGCAAGCAAGATTTTATTAACAAAATTTTACATGAAATAAATATGAGAATGTGATGAAAATTATGCAAAATTAGAGACTAATCACTATGGAAGAGTTAGTTAGACATGGTAGTAAAAGAAGCAACAAAAGAAAAGGGGTAAAGGGAAAGGGAGTTACACTACAAGAAAGTAAAAGAAAAGAAGTGAAGAGGAAGGAAGTTACACTACAACAAGGAAGTAAAAGTAAATGGCAAAGACAAGTAAATGAAAAGAAGAAAGAGAAGTAGTTACTTGTATTAGCTTGTCACCTTCAAATACAACTTGTACACACTCTCTCTCTTTCACTCTAATGGGTAAAACTAAAACTAGAAGAAGAAGAAAACTTAAAACAACTACAACTCCTAACAAAGCAACAAAATACAACTTTCTTCTCTGGATCTCTCCCAACTGAAGGCCCTGGAGGGGTATTTATAGGCACCAAAGGAATGGGGGGCCAGGGGGTGACCCGTGGCCCGAAGCGCAGGCATACGCGCGCCTGGCTTCGGGCAGCGCGTCGCCCAGTCTGTCCCCTGTCCACTTGAGCTCCTGGATTCGTGGTTTGATGCTCTGAGCTGACAAAATCTCCTCCCTAAAGTCAATGGCTACTTGGTAGGCCTTTAATCACCCATTAAATGGTGATTTAGGGTCTTCTTCTTCATTTGCACACCATGGACCTAGGATCAAGCAAGCAAGGTTTTATTAGCAGATGTAACGCCCCGATCCCGCAGGTACGGGGACGTTATGGCGACGTACATACGCGAGGTGAAAACGACCTCACGCGTACGTTAAGCCTCAGTACAGGGAATCACCTCCATAGACACAATAGTTCCAGCAGGAAATAAGTACAAGAATACCTGCAGAAGAGGTTAGCGATCATAACAGATATGAAAAAGAGGGACAAATAAGATAACAGAAATAAATCACTAAGATACCTATGAATAGTCCCGATGAGGAATCTCCCATGTGACTCCAAGGCACTCTCTGGAGCTACGGTAACTCGGATCTCCAACCTGGGCATGCAAACCCAGGGTCGTCAGATTGCGACCTAGTGAGTGATAAAATGAAGGAGGCAGTAGTAGATACAATAGTAATACAAACATGATAATAAGATATACTACATGATGTTGTACTAGTGATACCCTAGCATAAGTATATCATAAGCAGCAGGAATATATATAAACATGTAAGCCGTAGTAAGATATAAACATGTCATCTTTTAATATCATCACTAAGCCGGTTATCATCAGATCATGTCTATAGTCGTACTTAGTTTATATCTAGTGGTGACGTGATAGAAGTGAACATGCTAATGGTGATGTGATAGCAGTGAACATGTAGATGGGCATATGCTATCTAACCAGTATACGGTGTGGTGTATAGACAGTAATGATGTCTGCAAGGTATACAGAAAATAGAATATATGCACATATGCATGAATAGTATGCCACCACAGAAAATGTAACATGTACCAGGTAAAGGAACAAATATACATGTAACATGATATCGGATAAAGGATTAGGAACAGTAACAAGTACAATTATATAATAGTAATCATGTATCAGGCAAGGAACAGTAACAAGTAGTAAACATGTATCAGGCAAGTCATGTTATTTATACAATAGTAGCAATCAGTACCACCTGGTATTTTAATCAATCTCTTCCAGTGTCCCATACCACTGGCAGTTCATACTGGAGCCCGCACTCCAGTCGAACCCATCCGGACATGGCCTACGGGTACCATTATCCAAACGAGAAAGTGACCAAATAACAAGTGTTCCTGACGTCACTATTGTGTATCCTGTTTTATTATGTTAATTGGAAACCCATGGTCGAGGAGCTCTTATCGGGTAGGTGTATCCCGTGCATACCCGGGATCACGGCCTTAAACAGACCCCTGGCTGCTGAGACCAGGGCCAGCCCGCTAAGGCTGTAACATGTAACGGGAACTCAATGAGCTAAAACAATAACGGGAGCTCATGAGTTATAACAGACGGTAGCCAGCACTACCCCGTCCCCTGCAGTGGGACGAACAATGGATCCAAACATCCACCCGATAAGATCTAGTCAACCGTCGAGTCTCCCCATACCCCAGTTAGCTTTATGATCTGATATATCAAGTATACAATGTAACAAGAACAAATACAGTACATGATACGGGTAACATGGTAACTGGACCTGAGCTCTGTTGATAGCATAGAACAATATAACGGGATACGAGAACAATATAACGGGAACAATAGATGTGGGAGTCCACATATCGCATATCAACAGCTCTCATGTCCAGTAACGGGAGTATCCATATCAGTAACAGGAAACAATCATATAACATGAATACGATAACATGGAACAAGAATACATGTAATATGAACGGAAAGTCATATGACAAGAATAAAGAAACCATGCATGCATGTGTAACAGTGATATGCCGAGAATCCATGTGATGCTGATAATAACTAATAATATGACATGCGGTAGTCCGTGCATTGGTGTATCCGTGTACCAATGAAACATATATGTGTAGCAATAATCCGTGTAACTCATCGGTGTATCACTAACATACCATAACAGTGGTCAGTGTATAAGGTAAATGTAATGTAATAACAGTGATCAGTGTCTCCTATAATACCATGTCCAATGTACTTACAGTATCCGTGTCATGACGATGCCAGTACATGAAATAACGGTGTCCAACATTCCTATCTAGTGATATTGTATTGAGTACCGTGGATCAGTATACATGTGATGATCTTTATCTAACTGTGATATACTACATGAAATAATAGTGTCCAAGAATATGGTGACCTAGTGGCCCGAGTGTCACTGGCTGTACAGGCATGATGGCTGTGTCCGGGTTGTCTATGTCCGTATGTCTTGTTACTATTATATTAAATCAGGAACTACCTAACAATCCTCGAGGTTATGCCTATTACAATGACTGTCCAATCATGACCAGTGAATAATTTATAGTTACCGTATTTTATTTATAATCAAGATATATCAATCAAAGTCACTAAACATGGTAAAATATAATTTATAAAAGAAAAACACTCACAAACTAGCCACGGGAAGATAGCTCTCTTTCTCACGATCCCAACGGATCCAAAATCGTCCAAATCGGAGTCCGGATGCTCCCGAGATCGCCCGAACGCTTATTGGGTCGGGTTTGGGGTGCAAACAGGTTGGGTTTGGGTTAAATCCAAACCCATTGGGTTTTTCACCCAATAGAAGCAACAGCAGCAGCAGCCTTGAGCTGCTGCTGCCGCCCACGCGCGGCCGCCGCCCGGCCGACACGGCCACCTCGCCGGCGCCGCTGCCCCGCCGTCGCCGGCGCCACCCCGGCGCCCGTGGCCGCCGGGGGTCCCATCCGCAAGAGAGAGAGGGAGAGAAATAGAGGGTGGGGGTTGGCGCCCCCCCCACCACCAGCGCCGCCGGCCTGGCCGGCCTCCCGCGCTGCGGCCTGGCTGGCCGCTGGCAACGGCCAGGCCGCCGCCCGTGGCCTGCAAAGAGAGAGGGAGAGAGAGGGGACTGGCTGTGAGAGAGAGAGAGAGAGAATAGAAAAGAGAGAGAGATAGGAGAGAGGTTAGAGAGAGAGAGTTTGGAGAGAGAGAGAGAGTGTGTGGAGAGTGAGAGAGAATAGAGGAGAGAGAGACAGGAGGGATTTAAAAGGAGGGGGGAAAGTCGGTGGATAGAATGGCGGTGGGAAGTCGCTGGAAGAAAAGAAAAGAAAAGAAAAGAAAAGATTTAAAAAATTAATATTTTATTATTATTAAATTGGCCCGATATTCGACTAGCTCCGAATGGTGCCCAAAAATTATAAAAAATAGAAAATATTATCCTGAGACGTAATATGAAAATAGTTTGAAGAAATTCTATCCGGTTTGTAAATTAAAAATCTTGGAAGATGACACCGGTACTGGGCGACACCGGTTTGACCCGATTTTCGATAAAATCAGAAAAATCCCCGAAAATACCTGAACGTAGAAAATACGATTCTAAGACACATGGTGAAAGCGGATTCTCAAAATACAACTCCGTTTGTGAAATAAAATTCGTAAAGTCGGTTATCGGTATCGGTCGACACCGATTACGGAGATTTTCCAAAATAATCCAGAAAATTTCAGAAAAATCCTGACAAATCTCAAATATTAGAAAATGATTTTTGAAATTGAAATCAGCTCAATCGGACTACCACGGAGGTCAAATCAAGTTTTGTACGTCGTATCGCGTACCGATACGGTGATACGTACACCGGGGAGCAGGGGGTTACATTTCTCCCCACCTATAAGAAATTTCGTCCTCGAAATTTTAAATCAGGAGGGGGATCAATATTTTCAACCCCAAAGCCGAAATGTTACGAGTCCACAACACTTCCGCTGCGCACTCTGATATCTCTAAGGAACTCGGGATGAAGAAGTATGATAGTAAACACATAACTAACGGATTGGAAACAAGAAGATGAAAAGAAAGCAAGAAGAGAATCGGATATTCTGGTGGATAACTGTCAGTACGGAATACACAAGAGTCGAAGAATGAATTGTCAAGGTCATGGTATTCTTGTACTCGTGGTTGGAATCCCCAAATTCAGATACAGATCAGTTAATCTGAACCTGCTTGTACTGTTGGTAAGAGCCCAAGCATTGACCCAGGTGGTTACCCACACCAGGTGTGAACCTAGGCTCTGATACCACTATGTAACGCCCCGATCCCGCAGGTACGGGGACGTTATGGCGACGTACATACGCGAGGTGAAAACGACCTCACGCGTACGTTAAGCCTCAGTACAGGGAATCACCTCCATAGACACAATAGTTCCAGCAGGAAATAAGTACAAGAATACCTGCAGAAGAGGTTAGCGATCATAACAGATATGAAAAAGAGGGACAAATAAGATAACAGAAATAAATCACTAAGATACCTATGAATAGTCCCGATGAGGAATCTCCCATGTGACTCCAAGGCACTCTCTGGAGCTACGGTAACTCGGATCTCCAACCTGGGCATGCAAACCCAGGGTCGTCAGAAAGCAACCTAGTGAGTGGTAAAATGAAGGAGGCAGTAGTAGATACAATAGTAATACAAACATGATAATAAGATATACTACATGATGTTGTACTAGTGATACCCTAGCATAAGTATATCATAAGCAGCAGAAATAAATATAAACATGTAAGCCGTAGTAAGATATAAACATGTCATCTTTTAATATCATCACTAAGCCGGTTATCATCAGATCATGTCTATAGTCGAACTTAGTTTATATAAAAATAATGTTATCTAGTGGTGACGTGATAGAAGTGAACATGCTAATGGTGATGTGATAGCAGTGAACATGTAGATGGGCATATGCTATCTAACCAGTATACGGTGTGGTGTATAGACAGTAATGATGTCTGCAAGGTATACAGAAAATAGAATATATGCACATATGCATGAATAGTATGCCACCACAGAAAATGTAACATGTACCAGGTAAAGGAACAAATATACATGTAACATGATATCGGATAAAGGATCAGGAACAGTAACAAGTACAATTATATAATAGTAATCATGTATCAGGCAAGGAACAGTAACAAGTAGTAAACATGTATCAGGCAAGTCATGTTATTTATACAATAGTAGCAATCAGTACCACCTGGTATTTTAATCAATCTCTTCCAGTGTCCCATACCACTGGCAGTTCATACTGGAGCCCGCACTCCAGTCGAACCCATCCGGACATGGCCTACGGGTACCATTATCCAAACGAGAGAGTGATCAAATAACAAGTGTTCCTGACGTCACTATTGTGTATCCTGTTTTATTATGTTAATTGGAAACCCATGGTCGAGGAGCTCTTATCGGGTAGGTGTATCCCGTGCATACCCGGGATCACGGCCTTAAACAGACCCCTGGCTGCTGAGACCAGGGCCAGCCCGCTAAGGCTGTAACATGTAACGGGAACTCAATAAGCTAAAACAATAACGGGAGCTCATGAGTTATAACAGACGGTAGCCAGCACTACCCCGTCCCCTACAGTGGGACGAACAATGGATCCAAACATCCACCCGATAAGATCTAGTCAACCGTCGAGTCTCCCCCATACCCCAGTTAGCTTTATGATCTGATATATCAAGTATACAATGTAACAAGAACAAATACAGTACATGATACGGGTAACATGGTAACTGGACCTGAGCTCTGTTGATAGCATAGAACAATATAACGGGATACGAGAACAATATAACGGGAACAATATAACGGGAACAATAGATGTGGGAGTCCACATATCGCATATCAACAGCTCTCATGTCCAGTAACGGGAGTATCCATATCAGTAACAGGAAACAATCATATAACATGAATACGATAACATGGAACAAGAATACATGTAATATGAACGGAAAGCCATATGACAAGAATAAAGAAACCATGCATGCATGTGTAACAGTGATATGCCGAGAATCCATGTGATGCTGATAACAACTAATAATATGACATGCGGTAGTCCGTACATTGGTGTATCCGTGTACCAATGAAACATATATGTGTAGCAATAATCCGTGTAACTCATCGTGTATCACTAACATACCATAACAGTGGTCAGTGTATAAGGTAAATGTAATGTAATAACAGTGATCAGTGTCTCCTATAATACCATGTCCAGTGTACTTATAGTATCCGTGTCATGACGATGCCAGTACATGAAATAACGGTGTCCAACATTCCTATCTAGTGATATTGTATTGAGTACCGTGGATCAGTATACATGTGATGATCTTTATCTAACTGTGATATACTACATGAAATAATAGTGTCCAAGAATATGGTGACCTAGTGGCCCGAGTGTCACTGGCTGTACAGGCATGATGGTTGTGTCCGGGTTGTCTATGTCCGTATGTCTTGTTACTATTATATTAAATCAGGAACTACCTAACAATCCTCGAGGTTATGCCTATTACAATGACTGTCCAATCATGACCAGTGAATAACTTATAGTTACTGTATTTTATTTATATTCAAGATATATCAATCAAAGTCACTAAACATGGTAAAATATAATTTATAAAAGAAAAACACTCACAAACTAGCCACGGGAAGATAGCTCTCTTTCCCACGATCCCAACGGATCCAGAATCGTCCAAATCGGAGTCCGGATGCTCCCGAGATCGCCCGAACGCTTATTGGGTCAGGTTTGGGGTGCAAACGGGTTGGGTTTGGGTTAAATCCAAACCCATTGGGTTTTTCACTCAATAGAAGCAACAGCAGCAGCAGCCTTGAGCTGCTACTGCCGCCCACGCGCGGCCGCCGCCCGGCCGACACGGCCACCTCGCCGGCGCCGCTGCCCCGCCGTCGCCGGCGCCACCCCGGCGCCGCTCCGGCGCCCGTGGCCGCCGGGGGTCCCATCCGCAAGAGAGAGAGGGAGAGAAATAGAGGGTGGGGGCTGGCGCCCCCCCACCACCAGCGCCGCCGGCCTGGCCTGGCCTGGCCGCTGGCAACGGCCAGGCCGCCGCCTGTGGCCTGCAAAGAGAGAGGGAGAGAGAGGGGACTGGCGTGAGAGAGAGAGAATAGAAAAGAGAGAGAGAGAGAGGAGAGAGAGGTTAGAGAGAGAGAGAGTTTGGAGAGAGAGAGAGTGTGTGTGTGTGTGTGTGGGAGAGTGAGAGAGAGAATAGAGGAGAAAGAGAGGAGGGATTTAAAAGGAGGGGGAAAAGTCGGTGGATAGAATGGCGGTGGAAGTCGCTGGAAGAAAAGAAAAGAAAAGAAAAGAAAAGATTAAAAAAATTAATATTTTATTATTATTAATTGGCCCGATATTCGACTAGCTCCGAACGGTGCCCAAAAATTACAGAAAATAGAAAATATTATCCTGAGACGTAATATGAAAACAGTTTGAAGAAATTCTATCCGATTTGTAAATTAAAAATCCTGAAAGATGACACCGGTACCGGGCGACACCGGTTTGACCCGATTTTCGATAAAATCAGAAAAATCCCTGAAAATACCCGAACGTAGAAAATACGATTCTAAGACACATGGTGAAAGCGGATTCTCAAAATACAACTCTGTTTGTGAAATAAAATTCGTAAAGTCGGTTATCGGTATTGGTCGACACCGATTACGCAGATTTTTCAAAATAATCCAGAAAATTCCAGAAAAATCCTGACAAATCTCAAATATTAGAAAATAATTTTTGAAATTGAAATCAGCTCAATCGGACTACCACGGAGGTCAAATCAAGTTTTGTACGTCGTATCGCGTACCGATACGGTGATACGTACATCGGGGAGCAGGGGGTTACAGCAGAATTTTACATAAAATAAATATGAGAATGTGATGAAAATTATGCAAAATTAGAGATTAATCACAGAGCTCTGATACTAATTGTAGGATCTAAAAACTAATATCAACACAATACTCAAACAAAGATAATTAGCGTTAAATAAAATAACTCGTAAGAAAGAAAATAAATCTCATAAAATATGCAAACACAAATATAAGAGATTTTATCCTGATTCGGTCCTCTTGACCTACATCCAGTCCCCAAGCAACCCGCTTGAGATTTTTCTTATCCTGATTTTATACACTCAAAATCAACTCCTTGTACACCACTTGACAAACAACCTTTGCCAAATCCATACAACTCTTCTCTACACCAAGAAGACAATTTTCTTATACACCTCTTCTCAACACCAAGAAGATAACCTTGTACAATAAGCATCTTTGAGTGATTACAAAATAGCCTATAAGCCTTGAGACTTATATGTGATCGTGAACAAGGACTCTTATAGGTGGACTCTCAGTATTCTTCACTAGAGGATTGGAATTTGTGTGAAAAACAGAAAGTAGAACTAGTTTCTGAAAAATAGAATATTTCAATAGAGTTTGGACAGAAAACTAATGATATGAATTAATGTAATTAGCCTAGGACAATATCCCTATTTATAGCCGAATTCTATGATCAGTTAGGGCAGTTATCAGGACAAATTTGAATATTAAAACATTGGATAAAAACCAGAAAACCAATAACTGTTTAACGGTCAGAAACTGTTATAAGTCGACTAGGGTAGGGAGTAAGTCGACTAGTATAGACATTTTTGACTGGGTTAGTCGACTAGCAGAAGGGATCAGTCAACTATAAATATATGATACAGATATGTAAATCTCTGAAAACTACTATTAGTTAACCAGCAGAAATGGTTAGTCGACTACAACATGGATTAGTCGACTAGCAATGTTGATAAGTCGACTAATGCTGCTAACAGTTAAGAAACAGAAAGTTGATATCTTTTCTAGATAGGACGTAGTCGACTATAGAACTTTGATAAGTCGACTAGCAATCTTATTAGTCGACTGTAGGAAGGGTCAAGTCTACTAATAGGACTATTTTGTGCATGTGATCAAGGCTTTTAACAAATATCTTAAAATACACAAAAATAGTATAAATTACATTTGTTATCATCAAAATAAGTTCCAACAACTATATGTGTGCAAAGCAACTAGCTAGATTAGCAAATGAGGATCTCACTCTTAGGTGGTTAAACCGAATATCAGGAGTGCTAGCTCTGATACCAATTGAAAATACACCAAGAGGGGGTGAATAGGTGTACAAACAAATGATGCGGAATTTAAAACTTAATTGCAAACACACTATGTGTAATCAAGAGTGAATCTGAATTTTCCGTGAAGAACTCTGAAACTACTCATAATTCCTCTGAATTATGAGTTGAGGCGCTTTAATAGCTCTCTTGATTCAACACAAGTATGGGCACACAAACAATATATAGCATGTATGAATATGAACAAGTAATAACGATGCAAGATATAAAGAGAGATGAGAGTTGAGAGAAAAGATCCAAACACGAACAAGAAGATATGTTTCGAGGTTCGAGCCACTGCTCTACGTCCCCGTCTTCACACAGAAGGATTTTCACTATGTTCACACAGGACCTTTCACAAAGAGATCTCCATCGAGAAATTATAATTACAAATCGGGAGTACACAACTCCACTCTTTTTTTCATCTACACAAGAGGAAGGCACAAAGCCTAACACAAAGTAAAAAAAGAAAATACAACTTGGTGATCACAAAAATCACAAACAATCTCTGGGTGATCTAAAGAGATCATAAACAAAGCCTCTCATAATACAAGATCCTAGAGAATAGATTTTGAATGAAAAGCTCAAGTATGTGAGTGCACAAAATTTTTGTAAAAGAAAATACAAAGAAAACTCTTGGGAAAACTCTAGAAATGATATAGAAATTTTGGACAAAAAACTAGAATCCCAAAACTTATTTTCTTTTGATTTTCTAAAACTTTGAAACAAAATAAAGATGGAGATTTTTAGCACTTAAACTTGTTTCGAAAACTTGCTGAAAACTTAGGAGAGGTGGAAAAAATTGGCTCTTGAAAAACTTGTTAAAAACAGTCTCCAAAATCCCTTTATATAGGGCCTAGGAGAAACTAGCTGTTGAGGTAAAAAATCGCCCAGAATGGGCTATCGGTCGACCGGCCCCAAGGCAAAGCTGCCTGTTAGTCGACCGTCCGATCGACCGAGGCCAGAACCAGAGAGTAAACTCTCTAGTCACTCGATCGCCCAGTCGACTGGGGCCAGAACCAGAGAGCAAGCTCTCTGGATCGGTCGACCGTGCGGTCGATCGGCCCAATGGCCTGTGGTTTTGTGCACATTCTGTGCACATCGGTCGACCACTCGGTCGACCAAGCCCAGGTTCGGTCGACCGTAGGCAACCTAGAAACAAGGTTATAAGTCTGAAAAAGTTGGCTTTTAAATACCTATAAAATCTCATAATATCACATAAAATCCACAAAAATAAGTTAATATAAATATTTGAAGTACAAATATGTGCGATCAAAATTCAACACATATTTCAAACTATTTGAACTATTTTTAGGGCATAAAAATTAAGTTTTAAACAAAAAACCGTATTTACCAGAACTAAGATTTTGAAATGAATATACGTTTCTCCAAAACTTGTTTAAGTATGAAAACAAGGTATACAAACACATTTTGAAGCATAGTGTGTATGGATAGAATCCAATACACATATAAATGATACATCTATGTTTTTGACATTAAATCCAAAAACTAAGTTTTGTTAAGAACAAAACTTGAAACACATGAATTAGATACAAATCAAAATAAGTTTTTCTTAAACATGTACAGCATAGATGCATATAAATGAAATCTGATATACATTAAACCATGTAAACTTGTTTTGAATCTATCTATTCATGAAACTATAAAATGTATTCTTGAAAATTCAAAACTGGTTAAACCAAAACAAAAAACTATTAAGCTTGTGTGTGTATACTTGAGCATATCAAAACTAAACTATCTTTACAAAAGATCTAAACAAAAATTAAACAAATCGAAATCTTCTTGTCGATCTCTATCTCCAAGTCGACTCGATTCAAACTTGATCCAAGTGAGCTTGATTCCATCTTGAGTTCTAGATGCGATCTTGATATGCGAGCTCTTGAATCAACATGTGATAGCTTCCAAAATTAATTTTGAATCCTTTGTTGAAACTAATCACCTACTAAGATCTTAATCAATAACTGAAACTTAATAAACACAAGATCATTAGTAACTTAACTTCATAAGTTAGTCACCATCAAAACTAAGATGAAGGGCCTTTGGACCAACAAAAGTGGAGAGTGAGGAAGAGACAATGAGAGAGATAATGTTTGAAAGAGAGATAATGAAGAAGTGTGAGAAATAGAATGAGAGAGAGAGAGAGAGAGAGAGAGAGAGAGAGAGAGGTGGGTTAAGTCGGTGGATGGGTGAGGCAGTGGATGGCTGGAGAAGAGAAGAAGAGGATTAGAAGAGAAGGAAGTAATTAAAGGGAAATAATTTCACTTTAGATGCTTAGGTAGGTGCCAAAACACACAACGTGCTACATTTGAAAACGGTGATTTTAAGACTTGTATAATTACACACGTGTAAAACACACGCTCAAAAGCTAATTTGTAAATTACAGTATGTAAATTTGTATGATGGCAACTAGCAAAGAAATTTTTTTGGGAAACCTAAAATATATATAATGGACAAGTAATATCTCAGAAAAATAAATAATATTGGTTGGTATTAATATTAAATCTCTTAGACCAAAAGGACTATTTATTTTGGTAAAATAAATTTCAGATGAACCTAGGAATTAAGTTGTACCCACCATTTTGCTCTGGTCTTATTCTAACAATTCCTTTAATACCCAAAAAAAAATAAACCTAAAATAAGATATATTCATTGGAATGGAAGAAGATAAAGAAGAAATTAATAATTGGACAATTCAACTAAGCAATCCAAAAAAAAGGAATATAATAATCAACTTTATAATATTAATTTAGAATATGAAACTACTTTCTCAGTGAGAGTCGTGGATTAAAAAATTGAAGGAGAGAATTTTCGAAGTGAAAAATTGCAAGAGTTTCTACCACCGGTCCCTTCTCCACGTCACGACGTACCCCTCTTTCGACCATCATGTGGATGTCCCTAACTAATTAATTAAATTGAAGTGTTAATTTTTAAATAGAGTTTAAGTTACTTTCAAAGAAGAGCAGCAAATAGAATTATTCTTTATTAATGATTAAATATAAAACAACTAATTATACTCTCTTTTAAATATTCACTTGTTGGCGAGAGAGTCGTCTGTTAGAACAGCCAATTGAGACAGAAAGGAAGTGTAAGCACTCCCACGCACAATATTATTTCCGCACGTGTTTTGCATTGTGATATAAAACAAGTTTGTAGCTTCCAAGATAATCCTTGATATTAATATGTAATGAGATATAATACTGAGTCATCACCTCCTAATTATTATTATATTTATCAAATTAATCTCAGCATCTATACGGGTTAAGCCGAACCCATTGGCTTTCTCAATGAGAGTTGAAATTGATGCCAAAGTAGTAAAGCTTAACTATACGAACTTCCCGATAGTATTATGGGAAGGGCTCACTGTCATTAAGATACGGCTCCCAGTTAATCTCATTGTCGTCATGGGCATTCTGATTTGGGTGGGTCAGACCCGAGCAGAGACCCGACGCGCTAGCAGGCGGGGGTCCTTGCAGGTGTGAAGCCCCTTGTAGGAGACCTTGAAACCTCTAGCCTCATCAGTTCGCTGCACCTGTTTCTTCGCAGGGCACCCCTCAGAAGCGCATCTATTGTAGTCCCTGCACATCATTAGTTCTCTGACTGTGAGCCCCGGAAGATTTAACCCAACTAAATGGGAAATGATTACAACTGTTAGATCATAGGGACGGCTGGAATTATTTTAGCATATATAAATTTTTCATAAAATTGTCAAGTAAAAATTTTTAATTAATGCAAAAGAAGATTACAATAGGATCAACACCCGATTACAAAATAGAAAAGTTGATTGATCTTCCCTTTATTTAGTTGTTGGGTTCTTCTTGCGACGATGGAAATTGAATCTTATTCTCTGTTGACGAATCGAATTTGAAGCTTAGATCTCTTTACTCTCTATCAAAGTACTGAATAAGATATGAACCTTCTACAGCACCCGAAATCTCAAGGAGATAGAAAAAATTTTGTTTGCTTAGTGTTTAGCACAAGTTTACCAAGAGTCTTCTCCTGCCTCCTTTTTAGCTATTCATAGCTATTTATGGAGAATTTTGGGTTGTAACTGACCCCTTAAATCTCTCCATAATGGGAATGAAATCTCTCTATAATGGGGATTCATCCCTCATTAAGTGAAAAAATAGGTGTAACTGACCCACTTTTATGATTGTATGTTATAATGGAAACGCGGATCTCGCGTTTGACGCGGAGTTCACGTTTTAAGTTGAAATGCAGGACTCATGATGAAGTTGAAACACTACTCTTGCATTTAAAGAGGGCACACGACCCTCGCGTTTGGCAAAAACGCAGGGTTGCGTCTCAAGTTAAAACGCGACTTTTACATTCAATGAGGGAACACGACCCTCACGTTTGGCAGAGAGCGTGAGGCTCATCTCTGAGGCAATTTTTGACAGCCTGTAGAACTCCCTCCAATGTTTTCAAAATTTCTCGGTTGAATGGGACGAATTTTGAAATACTTTGGATCTCGTGTTGATTTGGTCCTTCGTAATTGTACTGACAATCATTTGAAGTGTAATGTACTTGATCCTGTCGGGATTTCGGTCTTCGTAATCGTACTGTTGAATTATTTTGAAGCATTAGAGAGGATTGTCGTATGTGTACTATTGAACTTTGAAATGTATCCAGAAGTATAGTTTGAAACTTTTCTTAACTTTGATTTGTTTGTTGGTGTACTATTGAACCGTTGAAATGTATCCAGAAGCACAATCTGGTACTTTTCTGAATTTTAATTTTCTTGTAGGTGTATTGTTGAATGGTTGAAATGTATCCAGAAGCACAGTCTGGTACTTCTTTGAATTTTGATTTGCTTGTCGCTGTACTGTCTGAACTGATGAAATGTATTCAGAAGCACAGTTTGGTGCTTTTCTGAATTTTGATTTGCTTGTCGGTGTACAGTCTGAACCGGTTGAGTTGTCGATCTTTTTTGTCAGTGTATTATCAAACTGCTGCAAAAAATAAATCTCAGTCAGCAAATCTATTGTGTTTGTTGATTGTGAACGAAGTTCTTGCGCGACTTTCACAATTGAAACGTGATTGTAATATCCCTAGTTAGTAATACTGTATTTTTATTTTTCTAAAGTATTTATTTTAATTTACTGATTATTAATTTATTTTATTTATTTAATTAACTTAATTTATTGCTTTTCTTCTTGTGATTATTATTATTAAATATATAAATTATTTTTAAGATAGTAAATGGTATTTTTTAATTTATATAATATTTACCTTTATTTCTTATCTGTATTTAGTTCCATATTAATATTATTTCTACTATCATTCTTATTATTTACGGATATTATTATTAGTGGTAGTTATTGCTATTATTATTCCTCCATTATAATTATTATTTATTGTTACTACTATTAGTGTTAATATTATTTATATTGTTAGTGTTTATTAATTATTATTAGTACTACTATTATTTTATTTATTTTATTATTAGTATTATTAGTGATGTTGTTAATTATCATTATTACTATTGCTATAGTTATTCTAATTATTATTAGTATTATTGTTTTCTCTTCCATTTCCTAATTCTCTATTCCCAAGCCCATTTTTCCTAATCCCTAAACCATTAGCTTAACCCAACAGCTCATACCCAATACCCATTATCTACCCAAACCCAACTCCTATAGTTCTACATATATAATCTCTTCTAACCCTAATTAATAACCTAATCCCCACTTTCTTTTCTTCCCTCATCTAACGGCCGCCGCCACCCCATGGCGAGACCTCCTCCTACACCGCGACACCACCCAGGCCGCCCACGTCAGGCCATCCCGTGGTCATCTTCCTCCTCTCCCCTCCGTGCATCACCTGTTGGCCGTGTCGTCCTCTCCGCGGCGAACTTCGGCAAGCACCTAGGCGCATGCCACCCCTCTTGCGTGCCCTTTCCCCTCCTTGGCAGCCGCGTCCCCTTGTTGGCAGCATCAGCAAGCCACAACAGCAGCCCTCGTGCACCCCCGCACTCCACCTCCAACACACTAGGCGCTCCTTCTCATGTTGCCCGTGCACCACTCCTCCTCAGAGCCATCCACGATAGCCATCAGCAGCCGCTGCAACTCCAGAACCATGGCCGCCCCAACCACAGTCCAGCGCAGCAGCTCCCCCAGGCCGTCACCTTCCAGGCCATGACCGAGCCCCTGGCTAAAAGCTCACACCAGGCTACTGCTCCAGGTCTCGTCCTCGGATGCCCCTCGCTAGAGCCCCGGCGCACGGCAACACACCTCCTCTAGAGTCTGATCTCCGCCCTCCGTTGCCGGTGAACCTATTCTCCTCCTCCGTGAGACTCGTCGGAGCTCCGATGTCCATGGCTGTGAGCTTCTCTCAGGTTCTTTCTCACACCCTCTCTGTATTATTATGTTTAGTGCACTTACATTTTATGATGATGTGTAAACGGGTGATCTGTGTATATGAGTGTGTCATTATAAGAAGTGTATATGTTATATGTGTACATAATGGGGATATTAATATTTAGGTGTAATAAATGTGTCTATTATTATTATATGTGTGCGCCTGTCATAAGATATATATATATATATATATATATATATATATATATATATATATGCTGAGGATTAATTATGTGTGTGTGCGCATTTAGATAGGGTGTGTGTGTATTAATTTGCATGACTGTGAAAATATATAAGTGTATATATTTATATTAATGTGTGTTGGTATTTATTTAAGTATGCATGTATGTTGGTGTATGTGTATACTTGTATACGTATATATGCGGGTGTACACATATGTTTATGCGTGTATATTGTGAAGTGTATACGTGTATGAGGGTATGTTTGTGTGAGTTCATGTATTTGGTTGCGTGTTGCAGTGTTTCGGATTTGTTTGGTGAGATCCGAACCCAGCTACAGGAGACCCAGACCCGATCAAGATTCGTGCTCGTTGTGGACCCGATACATAGGCGATTTGAAGACCGATCCATGAGATGATCTGTAGATAAGTACCGGTTCGTGCAGTGAAGACCAGACGGCGATTCGGTTCCGAAACCGCTTCATTTCATGTGAGTGTTCGTTCTTATGCATTTCCTTATTTACCGTTGTCGGTATGCGTTTAAATGTTACACTTATCATTTCATATGACTTTCTATCATATTTTACCAGTTTGATTACTTATACCACTTCATGAGACATCCATGATTGTTCACTTTATTTACATAGTTGACAGGAGCTTGTATCAGTGCCATTCATGTATTGTTAGTTTGTCGTTGTTGGCTTAGGCCTAGTTTTGATATACCTTAGACTGTGACTTGACTCGGCTCGATCTCGAGGTTGATATAATTTGTATTAGTTATCAGATTTGACATTCATGTATTGGTGATTATTTCTGACCGGAACACTTTTGGATTGGTGATTATTTCTGACCGGAACACTTTTGGATATTGTGGACAAGTATTTATGACGTCTTCACTGATATGAGACTGTTTGAAATACCACAAATAATAGATCATATGTGATTTGATGTTAGACATTTCTGGACTCGATGTTTTATCACCAGGATATCAGTATCCTTGCTAGTTCTTATTTAGTTATTTATTATGCTGGATTCGGTCTTAATTGTGAGAAAGTTTGACCGTAATTTGGATTGATCTTGAGTTAAAGTTGATTTGGGATTTACGTTCTTTATAACGAAGCCTGTTCTGCATTAAGATGAGATTGACGTAGCTGAATTTATAGTTGTGAGTATTTGGATTTATTTAGATGATATTTTGTTGATGTTGAGTATCAGAAGTAGATATTCTAAACCATATGTTGTTTGAGAATGATTTCTTTACTTCGTTATGATTTCAGTATCCGTTAACTTGTTGATCTCGAGGATATACCATGTGCTTCATGTTTAGTCATTGATTACTTCAGTTAATAGAGATTGAGTTATTGTGATAGTGATCTAGTCGATATCGGTGATCTTGTACTTCAGAGTTATCAGATAATGGTCATCACTTTATTAGTTATTGGTGAGATTATTTGTTGGTGATCATATGATGTGTTCAGAGTTTATAGTAGTTGTCAGATATCTGTATCAGTTACCAGTTGTTAGTGATACTATTGTGTTTGTGGCTATATCTCCAGTATCTTATTTTAGTTGTCAGATACTTAGTTGTCAGATATCAGTTGTCAGTTGTCAGATTATCAGCTATTATTGACATCACTAGTTGTCAGAGATATCAGTTACAACTACATATTAAATCACATTGATTGATTGTTAATAAAAGATATCATAACCCAGGGAACAGGGGTCATTGCCTGATGATGCATGTCGTGTATTTTGGAAGGACTTATTATGGTACCGAGTTGTGGGTTCCAACCATGGGGAACCAAGGTAGTACTGGCTGCCTATTCAGTTGTCAGTTGTTAGGGCTATGCCCAGATTACGGCGCCACACTAGTTGTCTTTTCGTGTGGGGCTGTGGTCTTCAGATATTAGAGCCTTGCGGCTTGTCCTGGTTCAGCGCCAGGGGTGTTAGACCGTGGTACCGGGCATGCACGGTACTTTTTTAAAACACATGCACTACATTGATAGGCAGTTACAACAATGATAACTTTGTTTGATATGTGGGAAAACGGCTGTGGTATGAGACACATCTAAGTACTACATTAGTTAGGTTAATAATAACCAATCAGACTAGTGACATATGGTAGGTTACACATCTTGACATCAATTGTTTATTTACAGTTGTGATAGTTGACTTTTATCTACATACATGTTGTTTTCGGTTATCCTTCAGTTGTCTTCTTATCATGTTATTTAGTTATCTTATATCTGCAGTTATTCTTGTTATTATTTTGTGCACATTATTTATATGCACGAGCTTTCCTCTTTACACACACACTCACCAGGTCGCATTCTGACGACCCTGAATTTGCACGTTCAGATATTGGACGCTTTGTTTTTATTGTGCAGGTGTTCGATGAGACTGTACGCTTCGCGAAGAGCTGGAGCTTCTCCCTATTCGATTCCGGTATTCTTATCTCTCTTATCTTCCTTTTTTTTCCTGATTCTCGATATATCAGTTTCAGTTGTTATTCCAATCCTTCATTTATATGATATCATGCGTGAATGCTTATATGTGATATTGCAGTAATCATGATTCATTATAGTTGGGATTTATAACTTGTTTCGGTTACTTAAGGCTTAGCGCGTATACGTGAGGTACTTTCCTTGCGTATATGCGTCGCCGACTCTCGTCGCGTCTCCGCTTTAGTGTATTTTGGGAAGCGGGGCGTGACAGTGATTGTCGCATTTGTAACTTCGAACGTGACCTTCAATTAAGAAGAGACGAACCTCATTTGAGTCTCGCGTTTGAAACGTGATGATCGCTCTGAAAACTTCAAATGTGATCTTCATTTGAGAAGACGCGGGTCTCATGTGAGTCTCACATTTGAAACGCAATGATTGTGTTGGAAACTTCAAAATGCGACCTTCATGTATCAAGCTCAGATTGAGCTTCGAGATTCGCGCCGCGTATCTCAACCATTCAATGCTCTATAAAAAGAAGACCCTTGATCTTTTAGAAGTCAAAAATTTTGACTCATCTTCAACCTTGAGCCTCGCGTTCTAAGGCTTAAGAAGCTTTCGAAGCTTTCTTCATCTTCTTTGAAGATTAAAATCGGTCGCCATGGCTTCCAAGGGGAAAAACTCATCTTCATCGAGATCTAACCCGACCGCGGCAGGTTCTAGAGTGGCTGTCGTTGGCACCACCATCAGTGCTGCTCCTCCGCACGCAGCACCCATCTCTGGTGGGCTTATTGTCTTCGCCTTTTTAACTTCTTGAAGTTTTAATCTTCAACGCGAGTCTCACAAGACTTATGTTTGAGTCTGTGAATGCGGATCTCGTGTTTGAGGCTTTGAACACGAGTCTCGTGTTTGAGGCTTTAAACACGGATTTGGCGTTTGAGTTTTTGAACATGAGTCTCATGTTTTGAGACTCGCGTTTAAGCTCTAGCACCTTTTTTTTAGACTCTTTGAGTTTTAACTATTTCTGTTTTTTCCTTGCAGTAAGATATTTAAAGGATCTGTTGTCAAAGCTCCATCATTTTTGGCCACAAAGCTGGGCCTGATAGCAATGTTCTCTTCAGTCTTCTTCAGACTGCATTCATGTTCACTGGCAAAGATAAGGAGCGAAATGCCTGATTAACGAGACGCAGTTCTTTAACCCTCAGGGAGATCATCGCGGATGGAAAACTCGAATCCTGGATAGGAAGTTCATCAGGAAACCTGTGTTCTTCTTAGGGGATTCCATTGATGGAAGTAATAATGATCTTTTTGGCAGCAACTACAAGTGGTTTCGTCAAATTGGCAACTGACATTTCTTTTTGACCAACATGGAACGCATGGTTCCTCTATCCTATCTGCAATCGATGTCGATTCAGGTGACAGATGGATTGGGACCTGACCAAGACGCAGCAGTGCATAGTGATCAGAAAGATTACCAGCCGTGGTGCATTTCCTGTCAGCCATAGCAGAGATATCATCGGGATACTATCAGGTCCAATGAGACATGAATACCCTAGGGGTGAGACCCCTAAACAGGCGAACTCCTTCATTAACCAATTCATGAAAGTGAAGGGCGACTTCTCGACTTCTGAATTTCGGGCGATGGGGTGGGTACACTCAACGCATAAAGCACGATGGTCGAGAATGTGAGCTATGTCATTGAACAGTTGAGGGAGCCACTGCTACAATCTGGTATGTATTCAGCATTCAAGACTGTTCAATATGATATCCCTCAAAAATCACTTTCATTTCTTCGCCATGTTAGAGCTGTATAACCCTGACACTTGTACATTCTTCATCCGAGTGGAGAACTAGGGTTTGCTCTCCTTAAAATGTATGAAGTATCTAGGTTACCAATGGGAGAGATGCCCTATTAAGAGTACACCCCTGGCACTAAGAAACTTCATGTTCTGGAGTAGGAAGCACCTCAGGTTTATGAAACCTTTTGGGAGTTGTTGTGCCACTTCCACATTTGTGCCCAAATCACCGGATTGAGTGCTGCGGATGTCAAGCAGATGCCGTGGGTAAATTACTTCGTTGAAGATTTAGGAAACAAGATGGGTCATGTTTCTCGCCTAGCTGCCAGTACTGATGAGGAAATCAATAAAAGAATCTGTAAGATCACCTAGAGGGGGGGTGAATAGGTGATGGCTAATCTAATGGTCACTTAATGCCAAATAATGCGGAAGTAAAAACAGTTATGACCTAAACTAAACTTTTATACTAAACACCACGTATAACACAAGAGTGAAAAACACCTAGAGGGGGGGTGAATAGGTGTAAGTGCTAATCTAGAACTAAATGCAAGACTAAGTGCGCTAAATGCGGAAGCTAATGCAAATCTTGCAACACACTTAGTACAATCAACAAGTGTAGCCGAATTCCCCGTGAAGGGCTCTGGACTAACTCCTCTTGATTCCCCTTGAATGGGTTGAGGTGCTATGTGAAGCTCTTGTTGATTAGGTACAAGTGAGGCACACACAAACAATCAAGCATACACAAGATATAGCAATATGAAATATGCAAGGTACTATGCAAGCAATAAGATATGAAATGGCACTATGAATTATGTTCAACACAAGCAAGTATGATATGATGATATGAATGATGCTTTGCACAAATGTAAAGAGAGAGAGAGTTTAGAGACAAGTGGATCAAACGCAAAGTCCAAGATATGTTTCGAGGTTCGAGCACCTTGCTCTACATCCCCGCCTACACCATCGTGTAGGATTTCCAATCCACTATCAACGTCCACCGAGGACTCCCACCGAGGGAACCTTCACCGAGAAGGATTTGTTACAACACTAGGAGTACCTAACTCCTCTCTCAAACAACCACCTCACAACCGAGGGGTAGGCCCGTAGCCAATACAACAACAATCACCTCTACCGAAGAGGGATCCAAACACAATACCACTCCGATCAACCTCTACCAAAGAGGGATACAACAAAAGCAAGGAGGGTTTACAACTTAGAGGCTTAACCTCAAACACTTCTCTTTTTCTCTCTTTTCCACAAAACAAGGATCCTAATAGATTAGGATAGTATGATAGCTCAAGTATGGAAAACTAGGTGTTTTTGGAAACAAACAACAAAGAAAAACTAATTGGGAAGTCTCTTGTAAAAGATAGAAAATGCAAGATCAAATCAAAATCCCAAAACCTAGTTTTCTTTGATTTTTCAAAAACCCAAAACAATAAAGATGAGAAGTTTTAAAGCCCAAAAACTCTTTTTAAAACTCTTTTAAACACTTCAGAAAACTGGAATTTTTTCTCTTAAAAATCTTGGCCAAAATCCCCAAAGAGATGGGGTTTATATAGGCCCATCAGAAAACTAGCCGTTAGGCTGAGCTGGCAGCCTGACAGGCTAACGGTCGACCGGCCCGGTCGACCGCCAACGGTCAGAAATATTAGTGTTGGGCAACTGCGGTCGACCGGCCCGGTCGACCCAAACAAACAGAGAGCTCTGCTCTCGACGCGGTCGACCGTCCCGGTCGACCGTCCCAGTAACTCCAAACGTGCACAGATTTGTGCACGTCGGTCGACCGGCCCGGTCGACCGACTTCACCCAAGTCGACTAGGTCAGGTTGACTAATCGACTGATTGAAGCCTAGAACAGAAATCTGGGTCAGAAAACACTGTAAAATATTTTTCTAAAAATCTTTTAACACTTCTAAAAATTCACAAAAACTTGTTTTATCATTTCATATTGAAACATAAACATGTGATAAAAATTTCAAGACAATATATCAACATATCAATTCATTTTTGTGTCTTGTCAATTTTATCAAAAACCAAACTTGTATTTTTATCAAACTTGATTTTTCAACACATGAATAGGGATATCGAAATAAGTTTGTTTAGCAAGATAAACCATGTATGTATATTTAGAACATATCTAATATACATAGAAATAAAGTAAACTTGTTTTGATCTACTATTCATGAAAACCAAAATCCAAATCATGAAACGTGTGTGTTATGTGCACTTGAGCATATCAACTATACTAAGCTTTACAAATGGATCTAAACACACTATCTAAACTATGGATACCTAAGTCTTCTTGATGATCTTCATCTTCAAGTTGACTTGCTCCAAACTCCGTGATCCACCGAGTGCAAATGAAAGATCTTTAAGCTTTGGCACCGGAATCACCATGAAAAGCTTCTAGACTCCTTGTTGAAGCTAATCACCAACTAATATCTTGGTTAATGATCTGAAACTTAAACAACACAAGATAATTAGTAAACATAACTACATGAGTTAATCATCATCAAAACTAGGGTGGAAGGCCTTTGGGCCAATAATCTCCCCCTTTTTGATGATGACAAAACTCATGGAGTTATATATGCATGGATTAAAGTTAAGCTTCAAAGAAGCTCCCCCTTAACTCATGCATAACCAAATAAACATAATAATATGCAATGAAGGCTCTTAAAACATGAATGCATAAATATGCATAAACAATGAAGGTTCTAGATACCAATGAAATATTCAAAGCAAAACATGCTCTAGATACCAATTAACAAATAAACATTATCTAGATGCTCTAGATACTAATAAACATACATTAAACTGTATTAAACTTAATATATGCAAAAACATAACTATGATGCATATATCAAACTCAAAATCCATATATCAAACTCAAAATCTTTCTCCCCCTTTTTGTCAATCATCAACAAAGGGGTAAACAATCAAAACCATAAATAAAATGAGGGGTAAAAATCTTTCATCCCCTTTTTGTCAATCAAAACAATACAAAAAATGTTCTTTCCCTTTTTGTCTAAAACAAAAACAAAGTCAATAAGGGGTGACTACAAACATGATATCAATTAAAAATATGTCAATGAAGCATCTTAATACCAAATGAAAATAAACAAAGATCAATAAATGTTATATGCTATATACATTCATGAAGAGGAAGACGCTAAGTTATCTTCCCTACACATATGCATTATATGAAAGAGGGATGTTAAGCCCTAATTCACATAACACACATTATGTAATGAATAAGAGGAGATGTGAAGCTCCCCCTACACACGTGTACCACATAAAGAAGAGATGTTAAGCTCTTCAATACACAATACACTCAACATGAATCTATATGTGGGAGAGATGTTAAGCTCTCCTTGCATATAAGAAATATAAATCAAAACTTTTGTATTTTACTTTAAACAAAAAAAAATTTTAGATACCAATTTAAAACACAAGACATCTTGATATCAATTGAAATTAATCATAATAAATTTTGAATGTCTAAACACAAATTTTGATACCAATTGTAAATGTTTTACCAATAGAAAAGATTTTACATAGAAACATTGATACCAATTGTAAGAATTATTCATTTTAAACATATGATACCAAATTCGAATTTTCAATCATAAAGTATGGGAGTACAAATACCAATTGAAAGACAAAATCAAATTTTCTCCCTCTTTATGAAATACAAACTAAAATAATGCATAGTCTTGATACCAATTTAAAAGTAATCAATTTAAACAAAATTGAAACTCAAGCACTAGCATAAACACAAACATATATATGTATGGAAAATAGATACCAATAGAAATTGATATTCTTGGAATTGAAAGCATACATACATACAAAACATATATGAGTATACAAGAAGATCAAAATGATACCAATTGAAAGAGTTCAATGATACCAATTGACATAACAATAAGTTCACGTGTATACATCATATTACTATACCTCCCAATCAAGGTTCAAGTTTTAAATGATTTTCATTTTAAAGCATTCATGAACATGATCTCCCATCCATCCTCCCATTAAGGGTAGGGGTTTTCAAAAATAGATTTGAAAAATAAGATTTGTTTGAAATACTCTACCAAAATGAAGAATACCGTAGCTAGTTAAATGGAAAGTTTTGTTAACTAGTACGAAATCCTTCAAGCAAGGAATAAAACAAAATAATTTTCATAAAACACATGTAAATCACATAGAACTTGAAAGCACTCAATATTCAATAAAGTTCATACATGCTCATGAAAAATATACTCATGAGAAATATTTTTAAAAGATGATGTGTACAAGAAATGTGTGACATGGCATTATGAAATTTTCAATTAAGCTCAATTATTCCTTAAACATGAAAACACGAAAATCATCAAAACTATTTAATCTTCAAGGCATATGTATGTCTTATACAAACTAAAGTATACATACATATCCAAAACTTAACGAGTCCACAATAGATATATGCTTGAAGGCACGTGGCTCAAAGGGATAAACATGTATATCTAATAGTTTGGACAAGATAGACATATACATGAAGTTAAACAATTAAACACAAAATCAAGAAAAACTAAATCTTCATCACAACCAATTTCATTTCAAGGTATATGTATGAATTGTCAACACAATAAGTATACATACATATCCCTAAACACAATTGAGTCCATATATAGAATTGCATGAAAGGCAAATGACTCAAGGGGTATACATGTATATCTTAAAGTTTGGCAATACAAACATATACATGAAGTGAAACACACAATCATAAAACAAATCCAAAATTGAGAATACAAGTTAAAATGTGTGAATCATCAAAACTAGACTATACTAGCACATCTAATGGGTTCAAATAAGCGTTCAAGCTCATACATATATAGATTTATTTGTGGCCCACTATATGTACAAGTATAAGTCCTAGTCTTAATGAAAACTAACATCTAAACAAGTAATCTTAACATGAAGCATCAAAACACAATATAAAAATCATCATGATAAAACTAAAATATGATTACTATGTAGATTCACATGTATTAGATTCATGATGTACATTATAGCTTAAACATAAGTGAGAACACTAAGTATGATTCAAATAAGCATGTGTGTCTCAAATACTATACATGTATGTCAAGGATCTAATAAACATGGAATGAACATACTAATCCATAGACATCAAAAACATGCTATAAAAGATAAACATGGAAAGTATGTAGACATAATAAATGGGAGTAAAAGGATTGTTACCAAAATCGAAGAAGCAACTTCCCTTGACTCCAAAACATGGTGGTCATCTCCACCAAACCTTCCCTTGAAAGTGATGTATCCAATTGATTTTCTTTAAGTCCGGAACGCATCCACTCCAAGGTGCTATCACTCTCACGTAATGTGAGAGCCCACACCTACATCAAAAATAATAGGAGGGGTGGTCTTTGGTACCCATACTCTTTTGAGTCCATGGGGGTTAGTATCTTCTCTAACCCAAACAAAATTCTTTGCTAAATTTGAAACATTTAATCTATCATAACAAAATTTAGCAAGGTGGCCCTTACGACCACAATGTGTACAAGTGTACACATGAGCATACTTGTGATGGATGTGTCCGTGTGGAGCATGTGTATGCCGTGGTGGGTGTGCATGCATAAAAGTTGGAACTTGTTTCTTTCGAACCAAGGATTCCAAGCGAGTGTGGTTCATGGCACATTGGCTCATAGTGGAGCCCAAACAATCTACCTTCTTCTTAAGCATGGATATATCATTATTAATCTTAGAAGAAGAGGTACATGCATTAGGTAGACTAGATGAAGAAGCTACACTAGCATGACAAACATGTGCATCAATTTTATTTTTCAAAACCATATTCTTATCTAAACAAGCATTCAACTCATTTGAAATAGAAATAATTTTATTTTTCAAAACAACATTCTCCTTTAAAACAAAATCAACTTTTGAAGACAAGTTTTCATTTTTCTTCAAAAGTGTTTCACAATCATTTTTAGATTTTAAAAATTTATTTTCTTTTAGTGCAAGTTCTAATTGAGATCTCAATGAATCCCTTTCATTATAGACCTCAACCTTCTCTTGCAAAACATTGTTAAGTCTAGAATGCAAACTCTTATTTTCATTTTCAATTTCTAGACTTTTCTTTTTCAAAATCTTATATTTTCTATTAATTTTTTCACACACAATAGAAAGTTCTTCATTTAAAGCATGGGGATCTACAATATCATCACATGAAGAACTAGCATCATCACTATCTAGTTGAAGTTCCGATTGTACCTCAAGGGAGTCATTCCCTTGGACCATATAGCATTGTGAGTCGGATTCTCCACTAGACTCCTCCTCTTGGATTTGTACTTGAAGCTCGGAGGTGGTGGTTGTTGTCAATTTGTTCCACACTACAAAAGCGGAATCAAAGTTAGAAACACACATAAGATAATCTTTAGGTAATGTGCTTCTAATAGCCTCTAGGGCTTATGCATTGGCCCCTATATGATTGCGATCACTAAGGAAGGATTCCTTGGTAATGACAAGGTAAACTTTATGACCTAGGGTTTGTAATAAACAGTCATCCTAATCTTTCAAACATGAATGTTGGAAGGGTCAAACATAGGTGAGGTCATGAAAGCCATGGTAAACTATATGTGTGCAAACAAGCAAATGCAAACAAAAGATTAGCAACAAATGGATCTCACTCCTAGGATGTTAAGCCTAATATCAGGAGCACTAGTTCTGATACCAATTGAAAAACACCTAGAGGGGGGGTGAATAGGTGTAAGTGCTAATCTAGAACTAAATGCAAGACTAAGTGCGCTAAATGCGGAAGCTAATGCAAATCTTGCAACACACTTAGTACAATCAACAAGTGTAGCCGAATTCCCCGTGAAGGGCTCTGGACTAACTCCTCTTGATTCCCCTTGAATGGGTTGAGGTGCTATGTGAAGCTCTTGTTGATTAGGTACAAGTGAGGCACACACAAACAATCAAGCATACACAAGATATAGCAATATGAAATATGCAAGGTACTATGCAAGCAATAAGATATGAAATGGCAATATGAATTATGTTCAACACAAGCAAGTATGATATGATGATATGAATGATGCTTTGCACAAATGTAAAGAGAGAGAGTTTAGTGACAAGTGGATCAAACGCAAAGTCCAAGATATGTTTCGAGGTTCGAGCACCTTGCTCTACATCCCCGCCTACACCCTCGTGTAGGATTTCCAATCCACTATCAACGTCCACCGAGGACTCCCACTGAGGGAACCTTCACCGAGAAGGATTTGTTACAACACTAGGAGTACCTAACTCCTCTCTCAAACAACCACCTCACAACCGAGGGGTAGGCCCGTAGCCAATACAACAACAATCACCTCTACCGAAGAGGGATCCAAACACAATACCACTCCGATCAACCTCTACCAAAGAGGGATACAACAAAAGCAAGGAGGGTTTACAACTTAGAGGCTTAACCTCAAACACTTCTCTTTTTCTCTCTTTTCCACAAAACAAGGATCCTAATAGATTAAGATAGTATGATAGCTCAAGTGTGAAAAACTAGGTGTTTTTGGAAACAAGCAACAAAGAAAAACTAATTGGGAAGTCTCTTGTAAAAGATAGAAAATGCAAGATCAAATCAAAATCCCAAAACCTAGTTTTTTTTGATTTTTCAAAAACCCAAAACAATAAAGATGAGAAGTTTTAAAGCCCAAAAACTTTTTTAAAACTCTTTTAAACACTTCAGAAAACTGGAATTTTTTCTCTTAAAAATCTTGGCCAAAATCCCCAAAGAGATGGGGTTTATATAGGCCCATCAGAAAACTAGCCGTTAGGCTGAGCTGGCAGCCTGACAGGCTAACGGTCGACCGGCCTGGTCGACCGCCAACAGTCAGAAATATGACCGTTGGGCAACTGCGGTCGACCGGCCCGGTCGACCCAAACAAACAGAGAGCTCTGCTCTCGACGACCGTCCCGGTCGACCGTCCCGGTGACTCCAAACGTGCACAGATTTGTGCACGTCGGTCGACCGGCCCGGTCGACCGACTTCACCCAAGTCGACTAGGTCATGTTGACTAGTCGACTGATTGAAGCCTGAAACAGAAATCTGGGTCAGAAAACACTGTAAAATATTTTTCTAAAAATCTTTTAACACTTCTAAAAATTCATAAAAACTTGTTTTATCATTTTATATTGAAACATAAACATGTGATAAAAATTTCAAGACAATATATTAACATATCAATTCATTTTTGTGTCTTGTCAATTTTATCAAAAACCAAACTTGTATTTTTATCAAACTTGATTTTTCAACACATGAATAGGATATCAAAATAAGTTTGTTTAGCAAGATAAACCATGTATGTATATTTAGAACATATCTAATATACATAGAAATAAAGTAAACTTGTTTTGATCTACTATTCATGAAAACCAAAATCCAAATCATGAAACGTGTGTGTTATGTGCACTTGAGCATATCAACTATACTAAGCTTTACAAATGGATCTAAACACACTATCTAAACTATGGATACCTAAGTCTTCTTGATGATCTTCATCTTCAAGTTGACTTGCTCCAAACTCCGTGATCCACCGAGTGCAAATGAAAGATCTTTAAGCTTTGGCACCGGAATCACCATGAAAAGCTTCTAGACTCCTTGTTGAAGCTAATCACCAACTAATATCTTGGTTAATGATCTGAAACTTAAACAACACAAGATAATTAGTAAACATAACTACATGAGTTAATCATCATCAAAACTAGGGTGGAAGGCCTTTGGGCCAACAAAGAGTGTTGCCGAATTCCCCGTGAAGGGCTCTGGACAAACTCCTCTAGATTCCCCTTGAATGGGTTGAGGTGCCGCGTTGGCTCTCTTGGTTGAATACAAGTGTTAGCAAACAATCCCAAGCAAGTATGTCAATTATGCACACAATATATCAAGCATGAAAGATAAAGACAAGTAATAAGCATGCAAGATATAATAATAGACAAAGAGAGAGAGAGTGAGCAATCGCAAACACAAAGGGTTTGTTTCGAGGTTCGAGCACACTTGCTCTACATCCCCGCCTTCGACACACGAAGGATTTCACTATGCAAGATCCCAATGGATCTCTCCCCGGTGCCGCAACACCTACAAGCCCTCGGACTCCCTAGTCCCGTACACACGCAAGCCCCACAAGCTTGCCGAGGCCGCACCTCGAACCAAGAGTTCACAACCGAACTCTAAACCACCACGAGCACACTTGCCCGTTTCCTCAAAGTACAAGAATGAAATCTCTTGGTGATCTAACACTTTGATCACCAATAAAAGCTCTCACTACAACACTCCTACAGAATGAATAATCAATGGATGCTCAAGTGTAGTGTGAGAAAAACTAGGATGAGAAAGGTGGAAGAAAACTCAAAGAATCACTTTAAACACTCTTGATAAAATCTTCCCTTTTGATTGGAAGTATTAGCACTCAATTTTGTGGAGAAAAACTCTTCTGAAAGAATAGGAAAAACTGGCTCTAAAAGTCTCCAAAATCTTGTTGAAAAATAATGCCCAAACCCCCAAATTTATAGGCTAAGAAAAACTAGCCGTTGGGGTCTGTCAGGCCTGTCGGTCGACCGCCAACGGTCAAAAATCCGACCGTTGGAGCCTCCGGTCGACCGCCCGGTCGACCGAAAAGAACAGAGAGCGCTGCTCTTAGTTCCGGTCGACTGGGTCGGTCGACCGGCCATCTGCCAGGTCAAGGCGTGCACGTCGTGCACGTCGGTCGACCGAGCCGGTCGACCGACTTCAGCCCTAGTCGACTTGGTAGGTCGACTAGTCGACTTGGCTGAAGCCTGGAACCGAAAATCTGGGATTAAAACTTGGTCTTTTGGCTCACATAAAAATCCCATTAAATACATAAAAATCTACAAAAATAGTTTTACCAAAATACTTTGATAAACAAACATGCTTGCACAAAATCAAGGCATGTTATAAAAGATTTGGACTATTTTTGTAAGTTGGAAATATTGGCTCAATTGAAAATTTCTAAAACTTGTTTTCCAAACTTCTTCATGATACAAAAACAAGATATTTTGAATTCATTAAAGCATAGTGTGTATGGATATGATCCACTACACAATTAAGATGAAATATCTATGTTTTTGACAATAAGCACTAAATATGGTTTTGGTTAAAACATGTATATAAGAAAACACCAAAAACCAAAATGATATTTTTCCAAAATGAAAGTCTTTTCTAAACTGAAAATTCTTTTATGAAAAGACAACTAAATCAAGAGTGTGTGTGTGATATATACTTGAGCAATCCACCAACTATTCTATCCTTTATATTTTATCTAAAAATAAAATCTTATACCTAGACACAAGTCTTGATTTTGAAGTCTTCCCTTGAAGTCTTCTCATCATCTTGACTTGGTCCAAATGCAATCCAACGAGCTCGACTCTTGATGTGGTCTTGATGCATAGGCTCGTGAATCAACCGGTGCTAGCTTCAAAACATGACTTTAAATCCTTTGTTGAAGCTCCACACCTACTAAGATCTTGATAAAGAATCTGTCACTAATTAAACACAAGATCATTAGTATTATAACTACATGAGTTGATCATCATCAAAACTAAAGTGATGGACCTTTGGCCAACAGAATCTTCGCGGTGGTAAATTCGTATACAACTGAGTCTAATGAAAATACTTTTAAGTCTGACACAGTCTTCAAAAGCTCCCATCATCACCCAAGATCCCAATCTCAGATAGAACTTTACTGGTTGGGTTTTTGATGCTATGGTTGAAGAGATGAATCGTGCCCACGCTTCTTCATGAGGTCCTTGCAACAGATATAGTATATCCAGCTATCTTACAAGCTCATGGCCGACCTCTTGGCTTGCTTCTAGCGACGATGAGTTATCTCCAAAGTGGGCTGCGTGTATTGACATTGAGTTTTTGCTGTGTGGAGATTATGAAAGACGATAAGGATAATGCTATCCTCGATAAAATGGTGAACTGAAGAATCCTCGTGTTGAGCTGTTGTACACCACTTGGCGGCTTGGTACGTCATACAGTGTCCAACACTTATGTCAGCGGTGCCGGAGTCAATCGAGAATTTCGTTCCTTTCACCTAGAGGCTTGAACGCTCAAGATGGCAAGGTGGTTACATTCTACTATTCGAAGAATTATACAGAGCAGTATGAACTACTATCTTTTTAGGTGCTTCTGTCGAAGGGACACGGGCTTGGTATTACTCCATGGCAGGATATATGGTGTTACCTTCAGCCTTCCACAGAAAACTTCCTACTCTTACACCACTCTTAGCTTTTGCACATGATATGCTATACCGGATTCAGTGCCCGGATATAACATAAATAGCACGTGTATTAAAGAGATCAAGGCCATGTATAACACCAAGGAGAACTCAAAGAAAACTCGTTTAAGGGGCATAAACGAGTTTCTTGAAGCCGAGAATGAGGCCTCCCAAACAGAAGCGGCAGATATACCCGAACCTGATGAAGAAATGGCTGGAGACGCTCTTGTAAGAGGCCCGCGAGGCATTGTCACGAAGTGTAACCCTCTGTTCCCAACATACGAGTGTCAATACTGGTATCTGATATCCAATTGAATCATTCTGGCAGCCGGATTGAGGCCGTTTCAGCTCGAGATATTATTTCCTAATATTTTAAATTTTTCTGAATTTTCTGAAAATTTTGAGAATTATTGGAGAAGAATCTCAATTCGGGGTCGATCGATGTCACAAACTGACTCTGAGATTTTTAATTAAAATCAGGGATGGAATTTGATGATCCGACTTCATAGCAATGTTCGGGATGACGTTTTCTATTTTGAGAATTTTTGAAGATTTTTCTGAATTAATAGAGTTTAATCCAATAAAATAATGCTTAAATATTTATTAAAAAAGAAAAGAATGAAATTTAATTCCCAACATACGAGTGTCAATACTGGTATCTGATATCCAATTGAATCATTCTGGCAGCCGGATTGAGGCCGTTTCAACTCGAGATATTATTTCCCAATATTTTAAATTTTTCTGAATTTTCTGAAAATTTTGAGAATTATTGGAGAAGAATCTCAATTCGGGGTTGATCGGTGTCACAAACTGACTCTGGGATTTTTAATTAAAAATCAGGGATGGAATTTGATGATCCGACTTCATAGCAATGTTTGGGATGACGTTTTCTATTTTTGAAGATTTTTCTGAATTAATAGAGTTTAATCCAATAAAATAATGCTTAAATATTTATTAAAAAGAAAAGAATGAAATTTAAATAAAAAATAAAATAAAATAAAATGAAATAAGAAACACCCTTTCTGGATACTCGAACCTGCGGACCCATCAATCGGAAGTGAATAAGCCAACCAAGATGCCACCATGAACACTAGGAAACTTTTATTCTATATTTTCTTTATTTCTTTTGAGGAAAAAAAACATAAAACAAACTCGCCCCCACATTCTTAAGCCCACACCATTTGACCACTTAAATTTTGGGCATGTTGGCCACATACATTTATTTAAACTTTTGATATCTCATCTTTTCACACCACAAACGCACGTTCTCTCCCCCTTCATCTTCCCCACGTCTTCCACTTTCTCTCTCAACTGCACCCACGCCCTCCACCTGCGTTTCTCTCCTCTCTCTCACACTCTCAACCGCTCTCTCTCTCTCTCTCTCTCTCTCTCTCTCTCTCTCTCATATATCATTCTCTCTCTTTTCCTCTCACTATCTCCTCCCTCAAAAAACTTGGCCAAGCTCCCTCTCCACGCCCATGCCGCAAGCTCCAGGCCTTCTTCTTCCCTTGCTGCTGTTGGCGCACACCCACACCAGCGCCCAACGTCCTGGCCCTGCACACCCTCCTCCATCAACCGAGCTTCACCACCTCCATGAACTTCTCCTTCTCCATAGCAATCTCCGGCGAACTCCGTCTTCAACACCCTCACTGTCGAGTCCTCTCCTCCCATGGCAGCCCGTGGCTGCGCCTTGCCAAGATCCGGGCTCCATCTCCACCAGCAACCAGCAGCTCCCCGGCCAAGCCATGGCAGCCCGGAGCACGCCTCTCCCCTCCTCATGGCCGTGCCACTCTTCGCGGCGGCCCGATCCTCCTCCGATCTCCTCTGGCGAACTCCACGGTGTACTCCGGCAGCCCGCATCCTCCCTGAAACCATCCTTTCCCTCCGACAATCACCGTCTCCTCCACCGTGACTCGCCGCCGTGCTCGATCCCCCAGTTTGCCGTGAGTTCTCTTCTTTTTCTCCTTCTCTGTTTATAACTATGTGCGTGAATAGGATGGTGTTTATTTATATTATGGTGAGTTGGTGTGTAATATAATGGGTGTGTGTTGAAATAATATGTATGCATGTATTTTGCATGCATGGGTTTACAAATGTGTAGGGTGTGCGTGAGTTAGGTGTAATGTGCATGAATGTGTACTAATCATGTGTGTTGTAAATTATGAGTGTAAAAGTGAGATTTACATGACCACAAATTTAACTGTAGCAACTGCAAGTGAGAAAAGAAGAGTTACATTTTGCAACTTGTTTTTCAGCGAAACAAACAACGGAAAATGGAAAAGAAGTTTTACGACTTGCGTTTTGCGGCGTTTTGCGGCGAAACAAACACGCCCTATATGTATGCTTTTGTAGTTGTGTGGGATGGCATCTTTCGTCTCTCCGTCGATCGCCGTCGGCGAGCGCGAACGAACCCGCGCCTTTCTTGGCGAGACTCTTTATCTGTCGACATTCTCCGCGGCCTCCACCCCCTCTGCCGGACCCTCTGTCAGCGCACCGAAAGTCTCTCCATGGCTGTGAGCTCTCTCTTCTCTCTGCATATTTGTGTGCTGTGAATTAAAAGCGTGTGCATTAATAATTGTTGCGGGCACATATGTAATAATGTGTAAAGCGTATGTGTATGTTGTGTGTGGGATGGCATCTTCTGCTCTCTGTGGATAACCGTCGATCGCTGTCGGCGAGCGCGAACGAATCCACGCCCTTCACAGCGAGATCCTCTATTCGTAGGCACCATCCACGGCCTCTGTGATCACCGTATTCGTCGTCGGAGATCGCCGCAAGCTTCCCCCGCGACATGCGCGAGTCTCCATCACCTTCTCCTTTGTGTGTGTGTATATATACAGTGGGTGTTTTAATTGAGGGTGTGTGTGTGCTGTGAATTGGTTAGGATGTAAATAATGTGTGTTGAGAATTGAATGCATGTGTGTGCTTGAGTGTGTGCGTGTGGTGTTATGCATGTGTGAGCTGTGAGTGTGGGAGTGAATGCAATGTGTTTAATTATTTACATGAGCATGTTATATTTAGATGTGTATGTGGGTGTGTGAGTTAAAATGCGTGCATGATGTGTATGCAAGGATAGGTATGTATATATGTATGTATGTATGTGTAAACTCGTATATTCGTATGTATTTTGGTATACGCATATATGTATAATGTATGCTTGAGTGTATGCATGAGTACGTATAAGTGTATATGTGTACGTGAGTGTACACGTATGTGTCGGTGTGCACGGGTGGGTGTTAAGTGTATATTTATATTTATTTGTATGTTTGGTTGCGTGTTATATCGCTTCGGACTCGTACGTGCGATCCAAACTCGGTAACAGGAGATCCAGATTCAGGCTCGTTGTGGACCCGACACAGGGACGATTTGAAGACCGATTCATGGGATGATCCAGAGATCCGTACCAGTCCGTGTGGTGAAGATTAGATGGCAATTCAGTTCTGAAACCACGTCATTTCATGTGAGTGTTTGCTCTTGTACCATTTTCTCTACTTACTATTATCAGTAATGTTTATATGTTACTTGTATTACTACGTGAGACCATCTGTTTTACTTTACTAGTTTGATGACCTGTATCATTTCATGAGACATCAGAGATTGTTCAGCTTATTTGTCTAGTTGATATGAGCATCTTTTGACATCTTTTCATGTGTTATAAATTCGCCGTCGTTAGTTAGGCCTGGTATTGATATACATAGACCGGGCTTGATCTGGTAATTGACCTAGTTGTGATAAATCTTAGAATATAAATTTATTGATCTTGAGGTTATTTAGATTGTGATTGAGATTAGAGATTCATATCTTATGCATACTGTTTATTGGCAGTTGTCAGTGATTATCCTGACTAGAACTCCTGTGGGTATCGAGAAAGTGTTAGATATGACTTGCTCTACCAATATACTAATTTACCGATACTTGAATTGGCATTATCTAAGTTAGAGTTGGAGTTGACTTGTGATATATTTTACATTGGATCTTGACCAATTTATAGAAGGAATTGATCTTGTTAGATAGTCATCAGGTGTTGTGTGTATAGCTTACCCTTGATATAGATATGTTATAGATCTTGATTATAGTTGGATGAATCTGATTTTGAGGATGTTTTCATTCTTTACTTGTGATCTTGGTATCCGTTATGTTAGTTGATTTCGAGGATACCAATAGACTGTTATTTATTGTTGTTACCCAGTGATAGAGATAGAATTATTTTGAGAGCGAATTCACGGTATCGGAGATATTAAATATTCAGAGTTTGATAGCTTTTACTATATGATCTCTGTTATTGGTGACCTGAGGATCAGTGTCTAGACTTGTTTTGTAATTACTCATGCTACTGAAAGTTACTGGGAAAACATCGTTAGACCGTAACGCTTCGTTTACTCAATTACTGTTACTGTACTATTATCGTTATTGTCACCACATCGTCTCAGTATTCTAGATAACATGGATATTGACTGATTTAACTGAATTAAATAATAATGTAAAAAGAAAATTTACATTGGGATTAGAAAAATTGATGAAGGAGACAGCGTCTATATTTTGGTTAGACCTAGGATACAGGTTGCGCAACCGAAATGAGGGTCAACTGTAGGGTTCCGGGGATGACTGGCATCCATCTGATAATACTGTTACTGTTACTGAGTATCTAGCGGTACGGGCCTGGTTCAACGCCGACATATGGGGCCGTGATCCTGGGTATGTACGGGACCTACTTAAAGCATGGATAATGTCTCCAACCAATTAGTTTCAATAACTTAGGACCCTGATTGACACGTGTGGTAGGTGAAATCACCTAGAGGGAGGATGAATAGGTGATTTGGCTAATCTATAAACTAAATGCGCTAAATGCGAAAGCTTAAAAACAATTTGCAACACACTTAGTACAACACACAAGTGTAGCCGAATTCCCCGTGAAGGGCTCTGGACTAACTCCTCTTGATTCACCTAGATATGGGTTGAGGTGCTATATGAAGCTCTTGTGGTTAAGTACAAGTGAGACACACACAAGCAACCAAGCATATAATATGAATAGGCAATATGAATATATGCAAGGCACAAGCAAATAGATATGATGCTATGAATGATGCTATGCACAAGTGTAAAGAGAGAGAGTTAGAGAGACAAGTGGATCAAACGCAAACACAAGGATATGTTCCGAGGTTCGAGCCCCTAGCTCTACGTCCCCGCCTACACCACCGTGTAGGATTTCTAATCCACTATACTCCCACCGAGGGAACCTCCATCGAGGAGGATTTGTTACAACACTAGGAGTACCGAACTCCACTCTCAAACACCGCCTCACAACCGAGGGTAGGCCCGTAGCCAAACAACAACCAATCCACCTCACACTTGAGGGATACAAACCAACTCCAACTCCACCTCACCAAGAGGAAGTAAACCACAAGCTCAACTTCTACCAAAGAGGGAGCAAACCAACAACCCAAATCCACAACCTCAACCTCTACCAAAGAGGGAGCAACCAACAAATGAGGGTTTACAACTAGTGGTATGTTTCAACCACAAACAACTCCTCTTTCCTCTTTTCCACAAAACAAAGATCCTAATAGATTAGGATAGAGGATATAGATCAAGTGTGAAAAACAAGTGTTTTGATCAAAGAAAATCTCTTGGGAAAAATACCAAATAAATGTAGAGTTTTAGATCAAGAAACAATTCCCAAAAACCTATTTTCTTTGAAATAAACAAAACACTTTAAAACAGATAAGATTGATCTTTTTGGCACAAAAACTATTTTGAAAACTTGTTTAAACACTAGAGAAACACAGAAATTTTTCTTGTCAAAAGTCTTGTCAAAACAGCCCAAGAGATGGGGTATTTATAGCCTCAACAGAAAACTAGCCGTTAGAATGATCTGTCAGCCTGACAGGCTGGCGGTCGACCGGCCAGTCGACCGTCAACGGTCAAAAATATGACCGTTGGAGCATCCCGGTCGACCGCCCGTCGACCGCCCAGATACAGAGAGCAAGGCTCTCTGGTCCGGTCAACCGCCCGGTCGACCGCCCAGATACAGAGAGCAACGCTCTCTGGTCCGGTCGACCGCTCGGTCGACCGGCCCTGTGTCTGTCAGACGTGCACAAGGCTGTGCACGTCGGTCGACCGCAACGGTCGACCGGCCCTTGGTTCGGTCGACCGTTGCGGTCGACCGACCTGGCCTGTCAGCCACAGTCTGGGTCAAAACCTGGGTAAAATAATTTTAAAAATTCTTTTATCTCTTCTAAAAACTCCATAAAAATTCTTTTAACATTTTATATTGAAATACAAACTTGTGATAAAAATTTCAAGACAATATAAAACATTTGGAATCATTTTTGTGTCTTGCAAATTTTATCAAAAACTAAAACTTGTATTTTATCAAACTTTGATTTTTCAATACATGAATAGGAAAGTCAAAATAAGTTTGTTTAAGACGTTTAAGCATGCATGTATAGAAAGAATACATCTACTATACATATAAACCATGTAAACTTGTTTTGATCTACTATTCATGAAAACTAATATCCAAAAACATAAAACTTGTGTGTGTTGTGAACTTGAGCATATCAACTATTCTTATCTTTACAAATGGATCTAAAACACACTAAATTAGGATAACTAAGTCTTCTTGACGATCTTCATCTTCAAGTCGACTCGGTCCAAAACACCGTGATCCAACGAGCAAGGCTATGTATGATCTTGATGCTCGGGCTCTGAATCACCATGAAAAGCTTCAAAACTCCTTTTGTTGAAGCAATCACCAACTAATATCTTGCTAAAAGATCTGAAACTAAAATCACAAGATTATTAGTAAACATAACTACATGAGTTAATCATCATCAAAACTAGAGTGGAAGGCCTCTGGGCCAACAATCTCCCCCTTTTGATGATGACAAAACTCATGGAGTTATATATGCATGGATTAAAGTTAAGCTTCAAAGAAGCTCCCCCTTAACTCATGCATAAACAAATAAAAATAAATATGCAATGAATATGAAACATGAAACATGCATAGATATGCATAAACAATAAAAGGTTGTAGATACCAATGAAATTTTCAAGCCATGCTCTAGATACCAATTAAACTTAATATATGCAAAAACATAAGTATGCATATAAAACATGTACCTATCATGCATAGATCTTCTCTATATATGCATGTTAAACTCTCAAATAATTCTTCCCTTTTTGTCAATCATCAATAAAGGGGGAAAAGCAAAAGCAAAACAATAAATTTTTCTCCCCCTTTTTGTTCGAAACAAGGAAACAACAAAAGGGTTAAAAACAATAAAAACAATGTTCTCCCCTTTTTTTGTCTAAAACAAAAACGATATCACTAAAGGGTCCAATCAAATATGATACTAATTAAAAATATGTCAATAAAGTGCATCTTGATACCAATTGAAAGTGAACATAAAAACAATCAATAAATGGTATATGCGATATACATTCATGAAGAGGAAGACGCTAAGTTAACTTCCCTACACACATGCATTACATGAAGAAGGGATGACAAGCCCTAACTCACATAACACATGATATGTAATGCATAAGAGGAGACGTGAAGCTCCCCCTACACACGTGTACCACATAAAGAAGAGTTGTCAAGCTCCTCAATATAAGATACACTCATCATGAATCTATATGTAGAAGAGATGTTAAGCTCTCCTTACATATAGGCAATATAATCAAAGCTTTTGAATATTTTCTTTAAACAAAATTTTGAGATACCAATGTAAATCATTCAAATAAACATCTTGATATCAAAAGAGAGTATTTTTCTTTTTAGGCATATGATATCAATTTGAATTTTTATTTTCTATCATAAAGTAAGGGAGTGGAAATACAAATACCAATTGAAATAGGAAAATCGAATTTTCTCCCTCTTTATGAAATACAAACAAAACACATGCATAAGCTTGTTTAAGAATACCAACTGAAATTAAATCAATTGAAACAAAGTTAAAACTCAAGCTCAAGCATAAACAAAATTTGTGCTCAAGATATAGGGATATAAAAGCACAAATAAAACATATATGTATGAAAAATTAGATACCAATTGAAATTGATACCATTAGAATTGAAAGCTTACATACATAACACATATGAGTATACAAGAAGATCAAAATTGATACCAATTGAAAGAATTCAATGATACCAATTGAAACAACAATAAGTTCAAGTGTATATCTCATATAATCTACCACCCAATCATGGTTCAAGTTTTAAATGATTTTCATTTTAAAGCATACATGAACATGATCTCCCATCCAACCGCCCATTGATGGTAGGGGTTTTCAAAAATAGATTTGGAAATGTAGATTGTTTAAAAAACACTACCAAAATGAAGAATACGAACTAGTCAAAATGGAAAAACTTGTTAACTAGTACGAAATCCTTCAAGTAAGAAATAAAACAAAATAGTTTTTCATAAAACATGAAATCCACATGATAGTCAACACTGTAAACTAATTTAGCATAAATATGACTCATGAAAACAAAACATGAGTAAACAATAAATGTGAGTGTACAAATAAAATGTGAAGATCATAATCATGAAAATGGCAATTAAGCTCAATATTCCTTAAAACATGAAAATCATCAAAACTATTTAATCTTCAAGGTATACGTATGTCTAATACAAACTAAAGTATACATATATATCCAAAACACAACGAGTCCACAAAGATATATGCATGAAGGCACGTGGCTCAAAAAGGATGTATATGTATAAGAATAGTTTGGACAGGAAGGACATATACATGAAGTTAAACATAAATACATGAAAACATGAAAAGCTAAATTTTCATTAAAACAAACTTCATTTCAAGGCATATGTATGTTTTGTCAACACAAGAAGTATACATACATATCCCTAAACACAATTTGAGTCCATAATAAAGATTTGCATGAAAGGCAAATGACTCAAGGGGTATACATGTATATCCTAAAGTTTGACAAAATAAACATATACATGAAATGAAAAACTCATAAACATAAAACAAATTAAAAAATAGGAATACAAGTTTAGAATGTATGAATCATCAAAACTAGACTATACTAACACATCTAATGGGAACAAATAAGCATTCAAGCCCAAACATATATAGATTTATTTGTGACCCACTATATGCACAAGTATATACCTAGTTTTAATAAAAACTAACATTTAAACATATATTCAAAATATGAAGCATCAAAAACAAGATAAAAATCATCATGATAAAGCTAAACATGATTACTATGTAAATCACATGTTATTAGATTCATGATGTACATGATAGCTAAACTATGGTGAGAACACAAAATAATAGTCTATATTAAACATGGGTGTCTCAAATACTATACATGTATGTCAATGGTCTAATAAACATGGTATCTACATGATAATCACTAAACAATAAAACATGCTATAAACAATAATTATGAAAAGCATGTAAACAATAATTAGGAGTTAGGAATCGTTACCAAAACCTTAGAAGGCAACTCTCCTTGTCTCCAAAACATGGTGGTCCTCTCCACCAAACATCCCTTGAAAGTGATGCATCCAAAAAGGTTCTCTTTAAGCACGGAACGCATCCACTCCAAGGTACGGCTACTCTCACGTCATGTGAGAGCCCACACCTACATCAAAAACTCTAGGGGTGGTCTTTGGTACCCATATCTTATTGGGTCCATGGGGGTTAGTACCTTCTCTAACCCAAACAAAATTGTTTGCTAAATTTGAAACATGTATACGATCATAGCAAAATTTAGTAAGGTGGCCCTTACGTCCACAATGTGTACATGTGTACACATGAGCATACAAGTGATGATGGTGTCTGTGAGGAGCATGTGTATGCCGTGGAGAGTGTGCATGCATAATAGGAACTTGTTTCTTCCGAAACAAGGATTCCATCCGTGTATGGCTCTTGGCACAATGGCTCAATGTGGAGCCCAAACAATCTACTCTCCTCTTAAGTAAAGATATATCATGTTCAATTAAAGAAGAGGTGACACATGCAATAGGTGAAGTGTGTAATACTACACTAGCATGGCAAACATGTGTATCAATCTTATTTTGCAAAAATTCATTTTTCTTTAAACAAATTTCTAAATCTTTAGAAATGGAATCAATTTTTAATTTTAAAGAATTATTTTCTTTTAAAACAAATTCAACCTTTGAAGACAAGTTTTCATTTTTCTTTAAAATAACATGGCAATCATTTTTAGATTTTAAAAATTCATTATCTTTTAGTGCAAGATCAAGTTGAGATTTTAATGAATCCCTCTCATTAGCAATCTCCTCTTTCTCTTGCAAAACAACATCAAGTATAGAAATCAAATTTTTATTTTCATTATTAATGCCTAGACTTTTCTTTTTCAAAACATTATATTTTTCAATTAGTTTTTCACAAACTATAGATAGTTCTTCATTCAAAGCATTAGCATCCACATATTTATCACATGAAGAAGAACTACCACAATCATTATCACTATCTAGTTGAGATTCCGATTGTACCTCAAGGGAGTCATTCCTTGGACCATGAAACATTGTGAGTCGGATTCTCCACTAGATTCCTCTTCTTGGATTTGCACTTGAAGCTTGGAGGTGTTGGTGGTTGTTAACATGTTCCACACTGCAAATGCGGAATCAAAGTTAGAAGCAAGCATAAGATATTCTTTAGAGAGCGTGCTTCTAATAGCCTCTAGGGCTTGTGCATTGGCCCTTATATGATTGCTATTATCAAGATAGCATTTCTTGGTAGCGGCAAGAAAAACATGTAAGCCTAGGGTTTGTAGGTAGATGGACATCCTAGTCTTCCAAACAAGATGTTGGAAGGGTCAAATCTAGGTGGGGTCATGAAGTCCATGGTATAAACTATATGTGTGCAAACAAGCAAATGTAAACAAGATTAGCAAACAAGGATCTCACTCCTAGGATGTTAAGCCTAAGTATAAGGAGCGTTGGCTCTGATACCAATTGAAATCACCTAGAGGGGGGGTGAATAGGTGATTTGGCTAATCTATAAACTAAATGCGCTAAATGCGGAAGCTTAAAAATAATTTGCAACACACTTAGTACAACACACAAGTGTAGCCGAATTCCCCGTGAAGGGCTCTGGACTAACTCCTCTTGATTCCCTAGATATGGGTTGAGGTGCTATATGAAGCTCTTGTGGTTAAGTACAAGTGAGGCACACACAAGCAAACCAAGCATATAATATGAATAGGCAATATGAATATATGCAAGGCACAAGCAAATAGATATGATGCTATGAATGATGCTATGCACAAGTGTAAAGAGAGAGAGTTAGAGAGACAAGTGGATCAAACGCAAACACAAGGATATGTTCCGAGGTTCGAGCCCCTAGCTCTACGTCCCCGCCTACACCACCGTGTAGGATTTCTAATCCACTATACTCCCACCGAGGGAACCTCCACCGAGGAGGATTTGTTACAACACTAGGAGTACCGAACTCCTCTCTCAAACACCGCCTCACAACCGATGGGTAGGCCCGTAGCCAAACAACAACCAATCCACCTCACACTTGAGGGATACAAACCAACTCCAACTCCACCTCACCAAGAGGGAGTAAACCATAAGCCTCAACTCTACCAAAGAGGGAGAAAACCAACAACCCAAATCCACAACCTCAACCTCTACCAAAGAGGGAGCAACCAACAAATGAGGGTTTACAACTAGTGGTATGTTTCAACCACAAACAACTCCTCTTTCCTCTTTTCCACAAAACAAAGATTCTAATAGATTAGGATAGAGGATATAGCTCAAGTGTGGAAAACAAGTGTTTTGATCAAAGAAAATCTCTTGGGAAAAATACCAAATAAATGTAGAGTTTTAGATCAAGAAACAATTCCCAAAAACCTATTTTCTTTGAAATAAACAAAACACTTTAAAACAAATAAGATTGATCTTTTTGCACAAAAACTATTTTGAAAACTTGTTTAAACACTAGAGAAACACAGAAATTTTTCTTGTCAAAAGTCTTGTCAAAACAGCCCAAGAGATGGGGTATTTATAGCCTCAACAGAAAACTAGCCGTTAGGCTGATCTGTCAGCCTGACAGGCTGGCGGTCGACCGGCCGGTCGACCGTCAACGGTCAAAAATATGACCGTTGGAGCATCCCGGTCGACCGCCCAGATACAGAGAGCAGGGCTCTCTGGTCCGGTCAACCGCCCGGTCGACCGCCCAGATACAGAGAGCAACGCTCTCTGGTCCGGTCGACCGCTCGGTCGACCGGCCCTGTGTCTGTCAGACGTGCACAAGGCTGTGCACGTCGGTCGACCGCAACGGTCGACCGGCCCTTGGTTCGGTCGACCGACCTGGCCTGTCAGCCACAGTCTGGGTCAGAACCTGGGTAAAATAATTTTAAAAATTCTTTTATCTCTTCTAAAAACTCCATAAAAATTCTTTTAACATTTTATATTGAAATACAAACTTGTGATAAAAATTTCAAGACAATATAAAACATTTGGAATCATTTTTGTGTCTTGCAAATTTTATCAAAAACTAAAACTTGTATACTATCAAACTTTGATTTTTCAATACATGAATAGGAAAGTCAAAATAAGTTTGTTTAAGACGTTTAAGCATGCATGTATAGAAAGAATACATCTACTATACATATAAACCATGTAAACTTATTTTGATCTACTATTCATGAAAACAAATATCCAAAAATATAAAACTTGTGTGTGTTGTGAACTTGAGCATATCAACTATTCTTATCTTTACAAATGGATCTAAAACACACTAAACTAGGATACCTAAGTCTTCTTGACGATCTTCATCTTCAAGTCGACTCGGTCCAAAATACCGTGATCCAACGAGCAAGGCTATGTATGATCTTGATGCTCGGGCTCTGGAATCACCATGAAAAGCTTCAAAACTCCTTTTGTTGAAGCAATCACCAACTAATATCTTGCTAAAAGATCTGAAACTAAAATCACAAGATTATTAGTAAACATAACTACATGAGTTAATCATCATCAAAACTAGAGTGGAAGGCCTCTGGGCCAACAATCTCCCCCTTTTTGATGATGACAAAACTCATGGAGTTATATATGTATGGATTAAAGTTAAGCTTCAAAGAAGCTCCCCCTTAACTCATGCATAAACAAATAAAAATAAATATGCAATGAATATGAAACATGAAACATGCATAGATATGCATAAACAATAAAAGGTTCTAGATACCAATGAAATTTTCAAGACATGCTCTAGATACCAATTAAACTTAATATATGCAAAAACATAAGTATGCATATAAAACATGTACCAATCATGCATAGATCTTCTCTATATATGCATGTTAAACTCTCAAATAATTCTCCCCCTTTTTGTCAATCATCAATAAAGGGGTAAAAGCAAAAGCAAAACAATAAATTTTTCTCCCACTTTTTGTTCGAAACAAGGAAACAACAAAAGGGTCAAAAACAATAAAAACAATGTTCTCCCCTTTTTTTTGTCTAAAACAAAAACGATATCACTAAGGGGTCCAATCAAATATGATACCAATTAAAAATATGTCAATAAAGTGCATCTTGATACCAATTGAAAGTGAACATAAAAACAATCAATAAATGGTATATGCGATATACATTCATGAAGAGGAAGACGCTAAGTTAACTTCCCTACACACATGCATTACATGAAGAAGGGATGACAAGCCCTAACTCACATAACACATGATATGTAATGCATAAGAGGAGATGTGAAGCTCCCCCTACACACGTGTACCACATAAAGAAGAGTTGTCAAGCTCCTCAATATAAGATACACTCATCATGAATCTATATGTAGAAGAGATGTTAAGCTCTCCTTGCATATAGGCAATATAAATCAAAGCTTTTGAATATTTTCTTTAAACAAAATTTTGAGATACCAATGTAAATCATTCAAATAAACATCTTGATATCAAAAGAGAGTATTTTCTTTTTAAGCATATGATATCAATTTGAATTTTTATTTTCTATCATAAAGTAAGGGAGTGGAAATACAAATACCAATTGAAATGAAAAATCGAATTTTCTCCCCCTTTATGAAATACAAACAAAACACATGCATAAGCTTGTTTAAGAATACCAATTGAAATTAAATCAATTGAAACAAAGTTAAAACTCAAGTTCAAGCATAAACAAAATTTGTGCTCAAGATGTAGGGATATAATAAGCACAAATAAAACATATATGTATGAAAAATTAGATACCAATTGAAATTGATATCATTAGAATTGAAAGCTTACATACATAAACACATATGAGTATACAAGAAGATCAAAATTGATACCAATTGAAAGAATTCAATGATACCAATTGAAACAACAATAAGTTCAAGTGTATATCTCATATAATCTACCACCCAATCATGGTTCAAGTTTTAAATGATTTTCATTTTAAAGCATACATGAACATGATCTCCCATCCAACCGCCCATTGATGGTAGGGGTTTCAAAAATAGATTTGGAAATGTAGATTGTTTAAAAAACACTACCAAAATGAAGAATACGAACTAGTCAAAATGGAAAAACTTGTTAACTAGTACGAAATCCTTCAAGTAAGGAATAAAACAAAATAGTTTTTCATAAAACATGAAATCCACATGATAGTCAACGCTCTAAACTAATTTAGCATAAATATGACTCATGAAAATAAAACATGAGTAAACAATAAATGTGAGTGTACAAATAAAATGTGAAGATCATAATCATGAAAATGGCAATTAAGCTCAATATTCCTTAAAACATGAAAATCATCAAAACTATTTAATCTTCAAGGTATATGTATGTCTAATACAAACTAAACTATATATACATATCCAAAACACAACGAGTCCACAAAGATATATGCATGAAGGCACGTGGCTCAAAAAGGATGTATATGTATAAGAATAGTTTGGACAGGAAGGACATATACATGAAGTTAAACATAAATACATGAAAACATGAAAAGCTTGTAGGATCGTTGAGATAAGGACTAATTGTGGAATTATCTCTTGTAGGCAACTATAGATCTGAAATAACTCAAGTCAACACAAATCTAAAAACTAGAAGGATTAGCGTTAAGTAAATAAACAAAATAAATAACTTGCATGTAAAGGAAAACAAATCTCAGAAATTGACAAACGCAAACAAAGAGATTTATCCTGGTTTGGTCCTTGTGACCTACATCCAGTCCCCAAGCCACCCGCTTGAGATTTTCCTTTAACCTTGATCTTGCCACCCAAAATCAATACAACATGTACACCACTTGTCGAATCCCCTTCGCCAAATCTGTACACCTTCTCTTCCACCAAGAGAACACCTTTTACCTTTGTACAACTGCCTCTACAACCAAGAAGCCTCCCGTGTACAATGGTCACCTTGTACAACTTGCCTCTTCAACCAAGAAGCCTTCCGTGTACAATGAACACTTTGAGAATTACAACTCTTTTCCTATAGCCTTGATACTGAATGTGTCTGTGGACAAGGTACAGTATAGGAAACAAAAACTTCAGAGAATCTTCACAATGGAAATGTCTTTTGGTGAAGAACTGAAGTGGGAAAAACAGTTTTCAGGTTTGCAGATTTTTTGGCTTTGGAAAACTGATAAAATCTCTTGGTAAATGGCCTTTGCACTAACTACCCCTTATATAGCTGAAGACTAGGGTAAGTTAGGGTAGTTATAGGTGCATTTCGAATGTTTGAAACGTTGGAAAACGTTGCACAAAAGACCAATAGTCAGAAACTGTCCAACAGTCAGAACTGCCTATTAGTCGACTTGCTTTTTGAGTTAGTCGACTAACCTAGGCAAAATTCCTTCTATTAGTCGACTATGTTTGGGCACTAGTCGACTATGTCATGAAACGTTGGATTGACAGTTTCAGAATAACTGATTCAAGTCGACTGCAACTATCAATTAGTCGACATGACAAGGGATTAGTCGACTAGGGGACTTGGATTAGTCGACTAAGTCTGATGCCAGAGAACAAACAGAGAGTTGGGTCTGTTTTTGACACAGTATTAGTCGACTTGGGTTTAGATTAAGTCGACTATACATATGATTAGTCGACTATGTTGGAATGTAAGTCGACTAACAAGATATGATTAGTGTGTGCATGTCAAGGCTTTTACATGCTATTCCACGTATACAACCCACACTCTATCAACTCTTCTTGGCACATCTTGATCATGTCGGACTCTTGATTCGTCATGTGTTAGAGCTCCAAATGAATTTGATCTTCACGAACATCTTCATCGAAATATGTTCCAACATTCTCCCCCTTTTTGATGACGACGCTTTGTGTGCACAAGTCCTCCCCCCGCAGAAAATATGTTATCTTTTCCTCCCCCTGCAAAAATGGGTTATAACAGATAGAGAAATATTTTGTTCTCCCCCTGCAACAAATATATTAGTACATATATACATAGTTGATTTTTATCAAATTTTTTATATGGTACCTGCAAGATAAACGTTAGTTGGTACCAAATATAAAAGATCATATCTAACCTTTAGGACTCCAAATCCATTTAGAATTTGGTTTCCACCTGTTAGTATATACATAATTGCAAGAATCACATATATCATACATGTATGAAGCAATATATGTATTTTTATCATAAACATTTAAGTTCTTTGGAATCCATATAAACTTACTTTTCTTAGTCTTACTTTTTACAAAATAACTATATGGATGATTATAACATGAAGATTTTGCAATAAAACCAATACCATGATTATCATACGACAAATTCTGAAAAGATAATAGATCATTTAATTTTTCTTTTCCTTTATTAAACTTAGTCACATTTTGCATAAGATCTTCATATTTCTTTTTGAAAACTAACATGTCTTTATCTAATATAGAAATTCTATCATTCAAAGACTTAGTTTCCATTTTCAGAAAAATGTTTTCTTTTATAAACTTCTCATTTTCATTTTTCAAGAATGATATGACATTTTCAGTTTCATCTTGTTGAGAATTTATAGAAGAACATTGTAATGCATAAACAGAATTTTCCTGTAAAAGTTTCTCATTTTTTTAACAAAAATCTGTTTTTCAGTTTTCCATTTTTCAGATTCATAAATAATTCATTAAATGCATCAGAGAGTTCAGAAAACGATACCTCTTCATCTTCTATGGCCATGTAACATAAGTTAACATGTTCAGTGGATTCTTCTTCATCAGAAGATGAGGAATCACTATATTCTGAAGATGCTTCGTAGTTCTTCTTCTTTCTGAACTTCTTACTCTTGTACTTATCTTTCTTCTTGAGCAAAGGGCAATCCATCTTCATATGTCCTGGTTTATCACAATTAAAACACTTGAATTTACCTTGCTTAAGAAATTTCCTGAACTTCTTTGAGAGCATTGCCATCTCCTCTTCGTCATCATTGTCCGTGTCGGAAGATGCATGGAAGGCGAGTTCTTTCTTCTTTGAACGGTGTTGTCGTTCGTCCTTCTTCCTTTCTTCTAACTGCACTTCATATGCCATTAGATTACCGATTAGGTTTTCTAATGTCATAGTTGAGAGATCATTCGCCTCTTCAATGGCGGTTGTCTTCTTCTCCCATTCTGGTGTGAGTGCACGAAGGATCTTTCGAACTCTTTCGACTTGGGTGTAGTCCTTTCCAAGGGATGCAAGAGTGTTGGTGATGTCAGTGAATCTTGTAACCATCTCGGATATGGTTTCATTCTCCTCCATTTGAATAACTCAAACCTGTGGACAAGAACAGATATTTTAGATTCCTTAACTTTACTAGTGCCTTCGTGTGTTACCTGAAGAGTATGCCATATTTGATGTGCAGAAGTTGCTGTTGAAACACGGTTGAACTCTTCTTTGGTTAGGGCACAGAATAGAGCATTCATAGCTTTTGCGTCAAGGTTCGCGTTCTTCTTTTGATCTTCACTCCAAGCGTTGTAGTTGGTTGTGGGCTTGGTGTACGATGCTTCTACGATGTTCCAAAGGTCGTAGTTGAGTGACTGCAAGTAGATCTTCATTCTACACTTCCAGTAGTTGTAGTTGGTTCCGTCAAACAGCGGTGGACGTTGTGTAGAATGTCCTTCTTTGAATTGGGATGATGAGAACTCCGTTGCCATCTTTGTTGTTGACTTGTACCCGCCCTGATATCAAATGTAGGATCAGAGCGTGTACTCCGGTTGATGAAGTAGGAATGTAGATGCCGGCTGATGACCCTCGCTCTGATACCAAATGTAGGATCGTTGAGATAAGGACTAATTGCGGAATTATCTCTTGTAGGCAACTATAGATCTGAAATAACTCAAGTCAACACAAATCTAAAAACTAGAAGGATTAGCGTTAAGTAAATAAACAAAATAAATAACTTGCATGTAAAGGAAAACAAATCTCAGAAATTGACAAACGCAAACAAAGAGATTTATCCTGATTCGGTCCTTGTGACCTACATCCAGTCCCCAAGCCACCAGCTTGAGATTTTCCTTTAACCTTGATCTTGCCACCCAAAATCAATACAACATGTACACCACTTGTCGAATCCCCTTCGCCAAATTTGTACACCTTCTCTTCCACCAAGAGAACACCTTTTACCTTTGTACAACTGCCTCTACAACCAAGAAGCCTCCCGTGTACAATGGTCACCTTGTACAACTTGCCTCTTCAACCAAGAAGCCTCCCGTGTACAATGAACACTTTGAGAATTACAATTCTTTTCCTATAGCCTTGATACTGAATGTGTATGTGGACAAGGTACAGTATAGGAAACAAAAACTTCAGAGAATCTTCACAATGGAAATGTCTTTTGGCGAAGAACTGAAGTGGGAAAAATAGTTTTCAGGTTTGCAGATTTTTTGGCTTTGAAAAACTGATAAAATCTCTTGGTAAATGGCCTTTGGACTAACTACCCCTTATATAGCTGAAGACTAGGGTAAGTTAGGGTAGTTATAGGTGCATTTCGAATGTTTGAAACGTTGGAAAACGTTGCACAAAAGACCAACAGTCAGAAACTGTCCAACAGTCAGAACTGCCTATTAGTCGACTTGCTTTTTGAGTTAGTCGACTAACCTAGGCAAAATTCCTTCTATTAGTCGACTATGTTTGGGCACTAGTCGACTATGTCATGAAACGTTGGATTGACAGTTTCAGAATAACTGATTCAAGTCGACTGCAACTATCAATTAGTCGACTTGACAAGGGATTAGTCGACTAGGGGACTTGGATTAGTCGACTAAGTCTGATGCCAGAGAACAAACAGAGAGTTGGGTCTGTTTTTGACACAGTATTAGTCGACTTGGGTTTAGATTAAGTCGACTATACATATGATTAGTCGACTACGTTGGAATGTAAGTCAACTAACAAGATATGATTAGTGCGTGCATGTCAAGGCTTTTACATGCTATTCCACATATACAACCCACACTCTATCAACTCTTCTTGGCACATCTTGATCATGTCGGACTCTTGATTCGTCATGTGTTAGAGCTCCAAATGAATTTGATCTTCACGAACGTCTTCATCGAAATAGGTTCCAACAAAGCTAAATTTTCATTAAAACAAACTTCATTTCAAGGCATATGTATGTTTTGTCAACACAAGAAGTATACATACATATCCCTAAACACAATTTGAGTCCATAATAAAGATTTGCATGAAAGGCAAATGACTCAAGGGGTATACATGTAATCCTAAAGTTTGACAAAATAAACATATACATGAAATGAAAAACTCATAAACATAAAACAAATTCAAAAATAGGAATACAAGTTTAGAATGTATGAATCATCAAAATTAGACTATACTAACACATCTAATGGGAACAAATAAGCATTCAAGCCCAAACATATATAGATTTATTTGTGACCCACTATATGCACAAGTATATACCTAGTTTTAATAAAAACTAACATTTAAACATATATTCAAAACTTGAAACATCAAAAACAAGATAAAAATCATCATGATAAAGCTAAACATGATTACTATATAAATTCACATGTTATTAGATTCATGATGTACATGATAGCTAAACTATGGTGAGAACACAAAATTATAGTCCATATTAAACATGCGTGTCTCAAATACTATACATGTATGTCAATGGTCTAATAAACATGGTATCTACATGATAATCACTAAACAATAAAACATGCTATAAACAATAATTAGGAGTTAGGAATCGTTACCAAAACCTTAGAAGGCAACTCTCCTTGTCTCCAAAACATGGTGGTCCTCTCCACCAAACATCCCTTGAAAGTGATGCATCCAAAAAGGTTCTCTTTAAGCACGGAACGCATCCACTCCAAGGTACGGCTACTCTCACGTCATGTGAGAGCCTACACCTACATCAAAAACTCTAGGGGTGGTCTTTGGTACCTATATCTTATTGGGTCCATGGGGGTTAGTACCTTCTCTAACCCAAACAAAATTGTTTGCTAAATTTGAAACATGTATACGATCATAGCAAAATTTAGCAAGGTGGCCCTTACGTCCACAATGTGTACATGTGTACACATGAGTGAAAAACACCTAGAGGGGGGTGAATAGGTGCAAGTACTAATCTAGAACTAAATGCAAAACTAAGTGCGCTAAATGCGGAAGCTTAAAATAATATTGCAATCACACTTAGTACAATCAACAAGTGTAGCCGAATTCCCCGTGAAGGGCTCTGGACTAACTCCTCTTGATTCCCCTAGATATGGGTTGAGGTGCTATGTGAAGCTCTTGATGATTAAGTACAAGTGAGGCACACACACAAGCAAGCCAAGCATATAATGGATAAACAACAATATGAAAGATGCAAGGCAACACAAGCAATATGATATAAATGATATGGCAATAAGAATGATGCTATGCACAAATAAGAGAGAGAGAGAGTTAGAGAGACAAGTGGATCAAACACAAAGGCCAAGATATGTTTCGAGGTTCGAGCACCTTGCTCTACATCCCCGCCTACACCACCGTGTAGGATTTCCAATCCACTATAATATCCACCGAGGACTCCCACCGAGGGAACCTTCACCGAGAAGGATTTGTTACAACACTAGGAGTACCAAACTCCTCTCTCAAACAACCACCTCACAACCGAGGGGTAGGCCCGTAGCCAAACAACAACCAACACCTCTACCGAAGAGGGTTTACAACCAAACTCCACCTCTCACTAGAGGGAGCAAACCACAATCCTCAACCTCTACCAAAGAGGGAGCAAACAATCACCCGATCAACCTCTACCAAAGAGGGATACAACAAATACAAGGGTGTTTACAACAAGTGGTTCCAAAGACCACAAACAATCTCTCTTTTCTCTTTTCCACAAAAACAAGATCCTAAATAGATTAGGATAGAAGATAGCTCAAGTGTGGAATCAAGGTGTTTTTGGAAACAAGCAACAAAGAAAATACTTGGGAAAACTCTTGTAAAAGATAGAGAATGAAAACCAATACAAATATCCCAAATTCCTATTTTCTTTGATTTTCCAAAACCCTTGAAAAACAATTAAGATCAAATCTTTTTGCTCTTTAAACTCTTTTAAAAACTCCTTTTTAAAACCAGAGAGTAGGGAAAAATTAGCTCTAAAAAACTTGGCCAAAATCCCAAAGAAATGGGGTTTTTATAGGCCCATCAGAAAACTAGCCGTTAGGCTGAGTTGGTAGCCTGACAGGCTACCGGTCGACCGGCCGGGTCGACCGCCAACGGTCAGAAATGTGATCGTTGGGCAACCACGGTCGACCGCCCGGTTGACCCAAACAAACAGAGAGCTCTGCTCTCAGACCCGGTCGACCCGTACGGTCGACCGAGTTTGTGTCTGCCAGACGTGCACGTCTGTGCACGTCGGTCGACCTGACGGGTCGACCGGCCCTTGGTGCGATCGACCGTCTGGGTCGACCTACCGGCCTGTCAGCACAAACCTGGGTCAGAAAAACTGGAAAAAATATTTTATAAAAATCTTTTATCTTTTCTGAAAATTCTATAAAACTTGTTTTAACATTTTATATTCAAACACAAACAAGTGATAAAAATTTCAAGACATATATCAACTTATCAATTCATTTTGAGTCTTGCAAATTTTGTCAAAAACCAAACCGGTATTTTGTCAAACTTGATTTTTCACAATAGGAAATCTGAATATTCTTAAAACTCATGAATAGACATATCAAAATAAGTTTGTTTAAGAAATGAAGCATGTATGTATATTGAGCACATCTAATATACATAAAAGTTATTTAAACTCATTTTGTTTAAACTATTCATGAAAACCAAATCCAAAACATAAAACGTGTGTGTTATGTGCACTTGAGCATATCAACTATACTAAGCTTTACAAATGGATCTAAATCACACTAAACTAAACTAGGATACCTAAGTCTTCTTGATGATCTTCATCTTCAAGTAGACTTGCTCCCAAACCGTGATCCACCAAGTGCAAAGGAATGATCTTTAAGCTTTGGCACCGGAATCACCATGAAAAGCTTCTAAACTCCTTGTTGAAGCTAATCACCAACTAATATCTTGGTTAATGAATCTGAAACTTAAACACCACAAGATTATTAGTAAACATAACTACATGAGTTAATCATCATCAAAACTAGGGTGGAAGGCCTTTGGGCCAACAATCTCCCCCTTTTTGATGATGACAAAACTCATGGAGTTATATATGCATGGATTAAAGTTAAGCTTCAAAGAAGCTCCCCCTTAACTCATGCATAAACAAATAAACATAATATGCAATGAAAGCTCTTAAACATGAATGCATACATATGCATAAACAATAAAAGGTTCTAGATACCAATGAAATGTTCAAACTCTAGATATCAATTATCAAAACAAAACATGCTCTAGATACCAATTAAACATAAACTAAATTAAACTTAATATATGCAAAAACATAACTATGCATATATAAAACAACTCATGCATGTTAAACATGTTAAACTCACAAATAATTCTCCCCCTTTTTGTCAATCATCAACAAAGGGGTAAACAATCAAAACAAAAAAAATTTCTCACCCTTTTTAATACAAAGAATTAATCATCAATAAAGGTTAAAATGTTAAACAATCATCAATAAATCTTTCTCCCCCTTTTTGTTCGAAACAATGGAACAACAAAGGGTTAATAAACAATGTTCTCCCCCTTTTTGTCTAAAAACAAAAACAAAACCAAATAGGGGTGACAATCAATTAAGATATCAATTGAAAATATGTCAAGGAATAGCATATTGATACCAATTGAAAGGAAACAAACAAAGAAAATATTGATACCAATTTTTAAGCAAAACACATGAGAATCTTGATACCAATTTAAATTAAACATAATAAATTTTGAATGTCTAAACACAAATTTTGATACCAATTGTAAATGTTTTACCAATTGAAAAGATTTTACATAGAAACATTGATACTAATTGTAAGAATAGTTCATTTTAAACATATGATACCAAATTCGAATTTTCAATCATAAAGTATGGGAGTACAAATACCAATTAAAAGACAAAATCAAATTTTCTCCCCCTTTATGAAATACCAACTAAAATAATGCGTATGCTTGATACCAATTTAAAAGTATTCAATTGAAATAAAATTAAAACTCAAGCACTAGCATAAACACAAATATATATATGTATGGAAAATAGATACCAATTGAAATTAATATTCTTGGAATTTAAAGCATACATACAAAACATATATGAGTATACAAGATAGGTCAAGATTGATACCAATTGAAATAATTCAATGATACCAATTGAAATAACAATAGGATCAAGTGTATACATCATATTACTATATCTCCCAATCATGGTTCAAGTTTTAAATGATTTTATTTTAAAGCATTCATGAACATGATCTCCCATCCAACCTCCCATAAAGGGTAGGAGTTTTCAAAATTAGGTTTGAAAATAGAGTACGTTTGAAAAACTCTACCATATGAAGAATACGAACTAGTTAAAATGGAAATTTTTGTTAACTAGTACGAAATCCTTCAAGTAAGGAATAAACTAAAATTTTTTTTCATAAAACACATGTGAATCACATAGCACTTAAAAACACTCAATATTCAATAAAGTCCATACATGCTCATGAAAACATACTCATGAGAAATATTTTAAAAAATGGTGAGTGTACAAGTAATGTGTGACATGGCATTATGAAATTTCCAATTAAGCTCAAAAATTTCTTGAAGCAATGAAAATATGAAAATCATTAAAACTTATTTAATCTTCAAGGCATATGTATGTCTAATACAAACTAAAGTATACATACATATCTAAAACACAACGAGTCCACAAAATATATGCATTAAGGCACGTGGCTCAAAAGGATATTCATGTATATCTAATAATTTAGATAAAATGGACTTATACATGAAATTTAAACATATACGCAAAAACATGAAACACTAAATCTTTACCAAAACAAATTTCATTTCAAGGTATATGTATGAATTGTCAACACAATAAGTATACATACATATCCCTAAACACAATTTGAGTCCATATATATAGATTTGCATGAAAGGCAAATGACTCAAAGGGTATACATGTATATCTTAAAGTTTGGCAATACAAACATATACATGAAGTGAAACACACAATCATAAAACAAATTCAAAAATGAGAATACAAGTTTAAAAGTATGAATCATCAAAACTAGACTATACTAGCACATCTAATGGGTTCAAATAAGCAATCAAGCCCAAACATATATAGATTTATTTGTGGCCCACTATGTGCACAAGTATAAATTCTAGTCTTAATGAAAACTAACATCTAAACAAGTAATCTTAACATGAAGCATCAAAACACAATATAAAAATCATCATGATAAAACTAAAACATGATTACTATGTAGATTCACATGTATTAGATTCATGATATACATTATAGCTTAAACAAAAGTGAGAACACTAAGTATGGGTTCATATAAGCAAGTGTGTCTCATATACTATACATGTATGTCAAGGATCTAATAAACATGGTATTTACATACTAATCCATAGACAATAAAACATGCTATAAAACAATGAATATTAAAAGCATGTAAACTAAAAATAGGAGTTAGAGATTCGATACCAAAATCAAGGAGGGCACCGCTCTAGTTCTCCAAACCAAGGTGGTCATCTCCACCAAACGTCCCTTGAAAGTGATGCATCCAATTGATTTCCTTTAAGTACGGAACGCATCCACTCCAAGGTACGGCTACCCTCACGTCATGTGAGAGCCCATACCTACATCAAAAACACGAGGGGTGGTCTTTGGTACCCATATTCTTTTGGGTCCATGGGGGTTAGTATCTTCTCTAACCCAAACAAAATTCTTTGCTAAATTTACATCATGTAATCTATCAAAACAAAATTTAGCAAGGTGGCCCTTACGTCCACAATGTGTACAAGTGTACACATGAGCATACATAGTGTGATGGTGTCCGTGAGGAGCATGTGTATGCCGTGAAGGGTGTGCATGCATAAAAGATGGAACTTATTTCTTTCGAACTAAGGTTTCCAAACGTGAGTGGTTCATGACACATTGGCTCATAGTGGAGCCCAAACAATCCATTTTCTTCTTAATTAAATTATATCATTTTCAATCAAAGAAGAAGTGGAGCATGCAATGGGTGAAGTGTGTGATACTACCCTAGCATGGCAAACATGAGAGTCCAAATCATTTTTCAAAGATCTATTTTTCTTTAAACAAATTTCCAATTCTTTTGAAATAAATTCAATTTCATTTTTCAAAGAATGGTTACTTTTTAAAACAAAATTAAGTTTTGAAGTTAAAGATTCATTTTTCTTCAAAACATCTTCACAATCATATTTATTTTTCAAAAATTTTATTTTCATTTAAAGCAAGATTAAGTTGAGATTTTAATGAGTCCCTTTCATTAGCAATCTCATCCTTCTCTTGCAAAACAACATCAAGTCTAGCAATCAAATTTTTATTATCATTGTTAAGGCCTAGACTTTTCTTTTTCAACAAGTTATATTTTTTATTAATTTTTCACACACAATAGAAAGTTCTTCATTTAAAGCATGGGGATCTACAATATCATCACATGAAGAACTAGCATCATTAGCATCTAATAGAGATTCCGATTGTACCTCAAGGGAGTCATTCCCTTGGACCATTAAGCATTGAGAGTCGGATTCTCCACTAGACTCCTCCGGTTGAATTGGCAATTGAAGCTTGGAGGTGGTGGTGGTTGTCAACATATTCCACACTGCAAATGTGGAATCAAAGTTAGATGCAAGTAAAAGATATTCTTTTGATAATGTGCTTCTAATGGCCTCAAGGGCTTGTGCATTGGCCCCTATATGATTGCGATCTCCAAGATAGCATTTCTTGGTGGCCGCAAGAAAGACAAGCAAACCTAGGGCTTTAGGTACATGGACATCCTATACTTCCAAACAACAATGTTAGAAGGATCAAAGCTAGGTGGGTCATGAAGTCCATGGCAAACTATATGAGTGTGCAAACACGCAAATGCAAACAATAGACTAGCAATCAAATGGATCTCACTCCTAGGATGTTAAGCCGAATATCAGGAGCACTAGCTCTGATACCAATTGAAAAACACCTAGAGGGGGGGTGAATAGGTGCAAGTACTAATCTAGAACTAAATGCAAAACTAAGTGCGCTAAATGCGGAAGCTTAAAATAATATTGCAATCACACTTAGTACAATCAACAAGTGTAGCCGAATTCCCCGTGAAGGGCTCTGGACTAACTCCTCTTGATTCCCCTAGATATGGGTTGAGGTGCTATGTGAAGCTCTTGATGATTAAGTACAAGTGAGGCACACACACAAGCAAGCCAAGCATATAATGGATAAACAACAATATGAAAGATGCAAGGCAACACAAGCAATATGATATAAATGATATGGCAATAAGAATGATGCTATGCACAAATAAGAGAGAGAGAGAGTTAGAGAGACAAGTGGATCAAACACAAAGGCCAAGATATGTTTCGAGGTTCGAGCACCTTGCTCTACATCCCCGCCTACACCACCGTGTAGGATTTCCAATCCACTATAATATCCACCGAGGACTCCCACCGAGGGAACCTTCACCGAGAAGGATTTGTTACAACACTAGGAGTACCAAACTCCTCTCTCAAACAACCACCTCACAACCGAGGGGTAGGCCCGTAGCCAAACAACAACCAACACCTCTACCGAAGAGGGTTTACAACCAAACTCCACCTCTCACTAGAGGGAGCAAACCACAATCCTCAACCTCTACCAAAGAGGGAGCAAACCAATCACCCGATCAACCTCTACCAAAGAGGGATACAACAAATACAAGGGTGTTTACAACAAGTGGTTCCAAAGACCACAAACAATCTCTCTTTTCTCTTTTCCACAAAAACAAGATCCTAAATAGATTAGGATAGAAGATAGCTCAAGTGTGGAATCAAGGTGTTTTTGGAAACAAGCAACAAAGAAAATACTTGGGAAAACTCTTGTAAAAGATAGAGAATGAAAACCAATACAAATATCCCAAATTCCTATTTTCTTTGATTTTCCAAAACCCTTGAAAAACAATTAAGATCAAATCTTTTTGCTCTTTAAACTCTTTTAAAAACTCCTTTTTAAAACCAGAGAGTAGGGAAAAATTAGCTCTAAAAAACTTGGCCAAAATCCCAAAGAAATGGGGTTTTTATAGGCCCATCAGAAAACTAGCCGTTAGGCTGAGTTGGCAGCCTGACAGGCTACCGGTCGACCGGCCGGGTCGACCGCCAACGGTCAGAAATATGACCGTTGGGCAACCACGGTCGACCCGCCCGGTCGACCCAAACAAACAGAGAGCTCTACTCTCAGACCCGGTCGACCCGTACGGTCGACCGAGTTTGTGTCTGCCAGACGTGCACGTCTGTGCACGTCGGTCGGCCCGACGGGTCGACCGGCCCTTGGTGCGGTCGACCGTCTGGGTCGACCGACCGGCCTGTCAGCACAAACCTGGGTCAGAAAAACTGGGAAAAATATTTTATAAAAATCTTTTATCTTTTCTGAAAATTCTATAAAACTTGTTTTAACATTTTATATTCAAACACAAACAAGTGATAAAAATTTCAAGACATATATCAACTTATCAATTCATTTTTGAGTCTTGCAAATTTTGTCAAAAACCAAACCGGTGTTTTGTCAAACTTGATTTTTCACAATAGAAAATCTGAATATTCCTAAAACTCATGAATAGACATATCAAAATAAGTTTGTTTAAGAAATGAAGCATGTATGTATATGAACACATCTAATATACATAAAAGTTATTTAAACTCATTTTGTTTAAACTATTCATGAAAACCAAATCCAAAACATAAAACGTGTATGTTATGTGCACTTGAGCATATCAACTATACTAAGCTTTACAAATGGATCTAAAACACACTAAACTAAACTAGGATACCTAAGTCTTCTTGATGATCTTCATCTTCAAGTAGACTTGCTCCCAAACCGTGATCCACCAAGTGCAAAGGAATGATCTTTAAGCTTTGGCACCGGAATCACCATGAAAAGCTTCTAAACTCTTTGTTGAAGCTAATCACCAACTAATATCTTGGTTAATGAATCTGAAACTTAAACACCACAAGATTATTAGTAAACATAATTACATGAGTTAATCATCATCAAAACTAGGGTGGAAGGCCTTTGGGCCAACAATGAGCATACAAGTGATGATGGTGTCTGTGAGGAGCATGTGTATGCCGTGGAGGGTGTGCATGCATAATAGAAACTTGTTTCTTCCGAAACAAGGATTCCATCCGTGTATGGCTCTTGGCACAATGGCTCAATGTGGAGCCCAAACAATCTACTCTCCTCTTAAGTAAAGATATATCATGTTCAATTAAAGAAGAGGTGGCACATGCAATAGGTGAAGTGTGTAATACTACACTAGCATGGCAAACATGTGTATCAATCTTATTTTGCAAAAATTCATTTTTCTTTAAACAAATTTCTAAATCTTTAGAAATGGAATCAATTTTTATTTTTAAAGAATTATTTTCTTTTAAAACAAATTCAACCTTTGAAGACAAGTTTTCATTTTTCTTTAAAATAACATGGCAATCATTTTTAGATTTTAAAAATTCATTTTCTTTTAGTGCAAGATCAAGTTGAGATTTTAATAAATTCCTCTCATTAGCAATCTCCTCTTTCTCTTGCAAAACAACATCAAGTCTAGAAATCAAATTTTTATTTTCATTATTAATGCCTAGACTTTCTTTTTCAAAACATTATATTTTTCAATTAGTTTTTCACAAACTATAGATAGTTCTTCATTCAAAGCATTAGCATCCACATATTCATCACATGAAGAAGAACTACCACAATCATTATCACTATCTAGTTGAGATTCTGATTGTACCTCAAGGGAGTCATTCCCTTGGACCATGAAACATTGTGAGTCGGATTCTTCACTAGATTCCTCTTCTTGGATTTGCACTTGAAGCTTGGAGGTGTTGGTGGTTGTTAACATGTTCCACACTGCAAATGCGGAATCAAAGTTAGAAGCAAGCATAAGATATTCTTTAGAGAGCGTGCTTCTAATAGCCTCTAGGGCTTGTGCATTGGCCCTTATATGATTGCTATTACCAAGATAGCATTTCTTGGTAGCGGCAAGAAAAACATGTAAGCCTAGGGTTTGTAGGTAGATGGACATCCTAGTCTTCCAAACAAGAATGTTGGAAGGGTCAAATCTTGGTGGGGTCATGAAGTCCATGGTATAAACTATATGTGTGCAAACAAGCAAATCAGGATCTCACTCCTAGGATGTTAAGCCTAAGTATAAGGAGCGTTGGCTCTGATACCAATTGAAATCACCTGAGGGGGGGTGAATAGGTGATTTGGCTAATCTATAAACTAAATGCGCTAAATGCGGAAGCTTAAAAACAATTTACAACACACTTAGTACAACACACAAGTGTAGCCGAATTCCCCGTGAAGGGCTCTGGACTAACTCCTCTTGATTCCCCTAGATATGAGTTGAGGTGCTATATGAAGCTCTTGTGGTTAAGTACAAGTGAGACACACACAAGCAAACCAAGCATATAATATGAATAGGCAATATGAATATATGCAAGGCACAAGCAAATAGATATGATGCTATGAATGATGCTATGCACAAGTGTAAAGAGAGAGAGTTAGAGAGACAAGTGGATCAAACGCAAACACAAGGATATGTTCCGAGGTTCGAGCCCCTAGCTCTACATCCCCGCCTACACCACCGTGTAGGATTTCTATTCCACTATACTCCCACCGAGGGAACCTCTACCGAGGAAGATTTGTTACAATATTAGGAGTACCGAACTCCTCTCTCAAACACCGCCTCACAACCGAGGGGTAGGCCCGTAGCCAAACAGCAACCAATCCACCTCACACTTGAGGGATACAAACCAACTCCAACTCCACCTCACCAAGAGGGAGTAAACCACAAGCCTCAACCTCTACCAAAGAGGGAGCAAACCAACAACCCAAATCCACAACCTCAACCTCTACCAAAGAGGGAGCAACCAACAAATGAGGGTTTACAACTAGTGGTATGTTTCAACCACAAACAACTCCTCTTTCCTCTTTTCCACAAAACAAAGATCCTAATAGATTAGGATAGAGGATATAGCTCAAGTGTTGAAAACAAGTGTTTTGATCAAAGAAAATCTCTTGGGAAAAATACCAAATAAATGTAGAGTTTTAGATCAAGAAACAATCCCAAAAACCTATTTTCTTTGAAATAAACAAAACACTTTAAAACAAATAAGATTGATCTCTTTGGCACAAAAACTATTTTGAAAACTTGTTTAAACACTAGAGAAACACAGAAATTTTTCTTGTCAAAAGTCTTGTCAAAACAGCCCAAGAGATGGGGTATTTATACCCTCAACAGAAAACTAGCCGTTAGGCTGATCTGTCAGCCTGACAGGCTGGCGGTCGACCGGCCGGTCGACCATCAACGGTCAAAAATATGACCGTTAGAGCATCCCGGTCGACCGCCCGGTCGACCGCCCAGATACAAAGAGCAGGGCTCTCTAGTCCGGTCAACCGCCCGGTCGACCGCCCAGATACAGAGAGCAACGCTCTCTGGTCCGATCGACCGCTCGGTCGACCGGCCCTGTATTTGTCAGACGTGCACAAGGCTGTGCACGTCGGTCGACCGCAACGGTCGACCGGCCCTTGGTTCGGTCGACCGTTGCGGTCGACCGACCTGGCCTGTCAGCCACAGTCTGGGTCAGAACCTGGATAAAATAATTTTAAAATTTCTTTTATCTCTTCTAAAAACTCCATAAAAATTCTTTTAACATTTTATATTGAAATACAAACTTGTGATAAAAATTTCAAGACAATATAAAACATTTGGAATCATTTTTGTGTCTTGCAAATTTTATCAAAAACTAAAACTTGTATTTTATCAAAATTTGATTTTTCAATACATGAATAGGAAAGTCAAAATAAGTTTGTTTAAAACGTTTAAGCATGCATGTATAGAAAGAATACATCTACTATACATATAAACCATGTAAACTTGTTTTGATCTACTATTCATGAAAACCAATATCCAAAAACATAAAACTTGTGTGTGTTGTGAACTTGAGCATATCAACTATTCTTATCTTTACAAATGGATCTAAAACACACTAAATTAGGATACCTAAGTCTTCTTGACGATCTTCATCTTCAAGTCGACTCGGTCCAAAACACCGTGATCCAACGAGCAAGGCTATGTATGATCTTGATGCTCGGGCTCTGGAATCACCATGAAAAGCTTCAAAACTCCTTTTGTTGAAGCAATCACCAACTAATATCTTGCTAAAAAATCTGAAACTAAAATCACAAGATTATTAGTAAACATAACTACATGAGTTAATCATCATCAAAACTAGAGTGGAAGGCCTCTGGGCCAACAGTAGGCGCAGTATGGGATGCGTTTACTGCATGTGGCAATTGGTATTCACTGACATAATTAATAACAAAACTGAAATCTTACATTGACATTGTAGACTGAACTTGATATATATGACTGATTGTAGACATCTGATTATACCAATGCCTTGACAGTACACCTGACACCCGTTTGGACATCTAGTTTTGTACTGACTGGCTTTATTTACTTTCTAATCATGTTTTATATGTTATTTTTGTTTTATTCCAGTATATATGTTTTATAGTCTGCTCACATTTATATGCAAATGCGCTTTCCTTTTTATTCTTATACATTCACTAGAAGTTTTGACTCCCCAGATTTGCATATGCAGATATGGGGCTATTTTTTTTGTTGACCAGATATTTGGAGAGAATCACATGCACCTTGAGGAGTTAGAGTCTCTCTTTTCATATATCGCATCCAGTCACATTTTAATCATCCTGGTAGCCGAATTGAGGCTGTTTCAGCTCGAGATATTATTTCCCAATATTTTAAATTTTTTGAATTTTTTTAAAATTTTTTGAGAATTATTGGAGAAGAATCTCAAGTCGGGGTCGATCGGTGTCACAGACTGACTCCGGAATTTTTAATTAAAAATCGGGGATGAATTTTGGTGAACCGACTTTATTAGCAATGTTCAGAATGACTTTTTCTATTTTTGAGAATTTTTCTGAATTAATAGAGTTTAATCCAATAAAATAAAGCTTAAATATTTATTAAAAAAAGAAAAGAATGAAATTTAAATAAAAAATAAAATAAAATAAAATAAGAAACACCCTTTCATGAAATTCGCACGAACAGGAAGTGAATGCACCAACCAACATGCCATCTCGGTTATAGAAAAGAAAATTTTCTATTTATTTTTTAAAAACCTTTTTATTTCTTTACCCTTTTACCCTTTTATTCTTCCGGTAAAAAATACATAAAACAATTCCTTTGATTGCTTGTTCCAAGTTTCGCAACCATGACCGACGCGGCGACGCCCCCACATCCTTAAGGCCACACCACTTGCGATGCAAGCCACATATGTTTATTTAAACTATTGATATCTCATCTTCTTTACAAACAGTCGTTCTCTCCCCCTTTATCTTCCCCACGTCTTCCACTTTTCCTCTCAGCTGCACCCACGCCCTCCACCTGCATTTCTCTCCTCTCCCTTACACTCTCAACCGCTCTCTCTCTCTCTCTCTCTCTCTCTCTCTCTCTCTCTCTCATATATCATTCTCTCTCTTTCCCTCTCACTGTCTCCTCCCTCAAAAAACTTGGTCGAGCTCCCTCTCCACGCCCATGCCGCAAGCTCCAGGCCTTCTTCTTCCCTTGCTATTGTTGGCGCACACCCACACTAGCGCCCAACGCCCTGGACCTGCACACCCTCCTCCATCAACCGAGCTTCACCACCTCCATGAACTTCTCCTTCTCCATAGCACTCTCCGGCGAACTCCGTCTTCAACACCCTCACTGTCGAGTCCTCTCCTCCCATGGCAGCCCGTGGCTGCGCCTTGCCGAGATCCGGGCTCCATCTTCACCAGCAACCAGCAGCTCCCCGGCCAAGCCATGGCGGCCCGGAGCACGCCTCTCCCCTCCTCATGGCCGTGTCACTCTTCGCCGCGGCCCGATCCTCCTCCGATCTTCTCCGGCGAACTCCGCGGTGTACTCCGGTAGCCCGCATCCTCCCTGAAGTCATCCTTTCCCTCCGACAATCACCGTCTCCTCCACCGTGACTCGCCGCCGTGCTCGATCCCCCCAGTTTGCCGTGAGTTCTCTTCTTTTTCTCATTCTCTATATAACTATGTGCATGAATAGGGTGATGGTTATTTATATTATGGTGAGTTCGGTGTGTAATAAAATGGGTGTGTGTTGAAATAATATGTATGCATGTGTTTTGCATGCATGGGTTTGCAAATGTGCAGGGTGTGCGTGAGTTAGATGTATTGTGCATGAATGTGAATTAATATTTTTACTATTATGTTTTAGTATTAATATTTTCTTTTATTGTCTATCACTATTACAAGCAGTATTATTACTAATATTATTTTTATTATGCCTACAATTATTCTTTATTACTATTATCATAATTGTTATGATTTATTTACTATTAATATTGTTGTTATCACTAACATTGTTATTATTGTGGTTATTAATACCATTATTCATAATTAGATGTTTGCCTGTATATTGTCATGAGCCCAATTCCTCTTAATTTTCCTTTTATTTTTATTTTTTAAAGCCCATCATCTTATGAGTTTCTTTTATTTAATTTTCAACAAAACCCATTCTTATTCTTTTTCACATTTTTTCTTGGCCCAAGTCAAGCCCATTATCATGTAGCATATACCCATTAATCCAAATATAATCCAAATCTATAATCTAATCTAAATATATAATCATAATTCAAATTCCAATCCAAACTCCCATCCTAATCCTAACTACTAAATCAAGCAATTTAAACCCAACTGAAATTCTGATTTTTAAATTCTTAAAAACCTATAAAAACTCTAAACTTATTCTCTTTTTCTACCTCAAGAGAAAATCTTAATCCAAACTCTCCCCACCTCCTCCTCCTCAAGCGAAGCATGAACAAAAGGGATCTTGAAGTGTAGAGATTGAGGAACATGATAGAGGAGATCAAATCTAAGTAAGTAATTTATTTTCTCAAAGATTTATTTGATATAAATAGTTTATTAAAAATCACGTTTATACCATGATCTCCATGAATATTTTTTTTTATACATCAAAACTCAATTTAAAAACCAACTAAAATACATGTGAAGATCTACCAATTTATAATTTTAATTTACATATTTTTTTGAAGTTTTTACAAAGGATTTCTCCAAAAAAAAACCAATCCAAAATCTAACTAAAATACATGTGAGTATGTACAATACATATCTAAATTTTAAAACACTTTTTAAAATTTTTACAATTTAAAATTTCCAAAAAAAAAAGAAAGAAAAAAAACCGCTGCTGCACAGACCATCAGCGCCAGGCCAGACCCGCGCTGGCCCCGGCACGGGCCTGGCCCGGCCCGGGCCTGGCCGGCTGGGCCGCAGCAGGCCCTTGGCCCTGTTAAAAAAGAAAAAAAAAAGAGAAATCCCAGACCAGGCCTGGGCCTGGCCTAGTCCAGCCTAGGCCTGAGATGGGCCTGGGCTGTTGCATATTACAAAAAAAGAAAAAAAAAGACAGAAAGAAAGAAAGAAGAATTTCATATTTAAATAATTAGTTAAAAATAAAAAGAAAAAATTGAGAAAAATATAAACAATAATCTACAATTCTTCTACTTTATATGATAAAAATTTTAAACTAATACAACATAAATTAACTAAAACCACCCACTTTAAAGCCATTTTCCTTAATGATAAATTCAGACCCGTTAAGTATTTTAATGGTTTAAAGCCTTTTTAAAATCCAACAAAATTAAAAATAGTTTAAACTAAACCTACTAAATTCATTAGACCCAGAGGAACATATTCCTAACCCCCAAACTAATTAATCAAGATTAAAATCCCTTATGACTCCCAAATAAAATATACTTTTAAAAATCTAACAATTTCTATTGAAATGAATCATGAAGATTTATCGGGGCCTTATGATTTCAGTGTTTTGGACTTGGGATCGAGTTTAAGTGAGTATTTCTTTTCCTTATGTAATTTTATTTAATTTTGTCGTGAGTGTTCTTTTACTCCTTCGATTAAATAAGAATTTTGTGATAAATGATTTTATATTGTTGTGTAATTATGTTACTAAAATTTATTGAGATGATATTTGTGAGTGTTTGCTCTTATATCATTTTCTTATTTATTGTTGTCAGTTACTTATATCATTCATGTGATCATCTGACTTATTTTATTAGTGTGATTACCTATATTCCTTCATGAGATATCGATGAGTGCACATCCTATTTAGTTAGCTCTTATGAGTGTTTATTAGTATCATTACATGTGTAAAGGATTATTATTTTTGATTCTAGGCAAGTTATCGTACACCGTAGACTGTGACTTGGATTGATCTTGAGATTGACCTTGTTCATATTTGTAGACTTATTTGAGATATTATCAGATATTTATTTGATGATGTTTCAGACGAGAATTCATTTGGACAATAAACATGGATTAAATAAGATGTTAACTTAAGAATGATTTATCTTGATGCTTGGAGTTATATATGGACCTAAAGTTCAACTTGAGATTTACATGGGATCTTGATTCATATTTAGATGAGATCAATAATAGTTGGATTCTGATCATATGGGAGAATACCTTAACTTGATTTTTGATCTATCACATAATACTGATTTTGTATTATTAGTTGCAAGTATTTTATTTGGATGTATTCACTGATAAATTATTTGAGTAATGATATTTATTAATATCGAGGTTTGAGTACAGAGACTTTCTAGATTTCATGTAGCTTGAGGATGTCCCACTCTTTAGTTATTATCTTGGTTGGGATTGGAACTATTGGTGATGTAACTTAGACTATAATTATATTTAGATCTTGGATTTGACTGATTCTGATGGTAGTTTTACGAGTTGATATATTAGTGACATTATCAGTAGATTGATTATTCTTATTAACGGTAAAACAGATGAGAGTTTGGTTAGATATTGATGATTGATTAATTTGGAGATTCTTTATTAAAAGAACGAGATATTGGACTTAGATTTGTTAGTAGACTCGATTGAGTTGGAGTTGACCTTGGGTTCAGGAGTAGACGTAGATTGGTTTGACTTGACCTGGTGACATGTATATACATAATTGACTAGTCACTTAGATTTCTGGATCTTGTGTTTGAACTTAATGAGAGTGAGAGTGTATGATGGTCTTAATTAAGATTAGATAGTGATGATTAGTTGGATATAGATGAGTATGTATTCTGTATATTGAAACTTGGATATATCGATGACTTTGAGAATCTGAGTTGATTAAATATTTTACCCGGATTATTCTATTCATGCCAGCAGGTCATTACTTACTTTAAATATCGTGATTTACCTGAAGAACATGACTGATTATACATGCCATTTACCGGATAACTATAATGTCCATGTTACCATAATTGCTGAAAAAATATTGTTATGGTAACAACACTCTCATGTTATACTTGTTACATGTCCTGTTATACCGGTATCCTATTCACAGACATTATATATCCTGTTATATCGGTATCCTGATTACACATGTTGACGTTGTTACTACTGAGTTATCCCAGTAGTCTAGGTAACATACACATTAATCTTGATAAACTAATAACATGATATTAAACAACTTACACTGGGATTAGGGAGATTGATGGAGGAGACAGTGTCTGTATTTGGGTGGACCTAGGATATAGGTTGCGCAGCCGAAAGAGGGTTCCACTGCAGGGTTCCCGTGGGGTGACTGGCACCCTGTCCTGTTCTTGTTCCTGTTATACATGTTATACATGTTCTTGACTACCTAGCGGTAGGGCCTGGTTCAGCGCCAGGAGTCTGGGCCTTGGTCCCGGGTATGTATGGGACCTACCTAAAGCCTGGACAATGTCTCCAACCGATCATTTTCAATAACTTAGGATCTCGATTGACATGTGTGATATGCGTAGTATAGGATGCGTCTATTACATGTGGCAATTGATGTTCGCTGACATAATAATAATAAACTATTCATAATGTACTGTGATTGGTTGTAGACACCTAATACATGCATCATATTGTAGACATCTGATTATACTCTTAACCTAATGTACATTTAACTCTAATACTAACTGACTCTACCCGCCTGATATATAGATTGTGTTAGACACATGATTGAATACTGACTAGACATATCCTCTACTGTGTGCTATCCAAATTACTGTTTATTTACTTTATTTATGTCATTTTATTCTCGTATATATATTTTCTTTATCTGCTCACATATTATATGCACATGCACTTTCCAGTTTATTCTCACATATTCATTAGGAGTTCTGACTCCCTGAATTTGCATATCTAAATTTTGGCCATTTATTATTGATCAGGTCTTTGAAGAGGATCATATGCATCTTGAGGAGCCAGAGTTCTCTTACTCGATTAGTTTTTCTCAGTATTTCTTTCTCTTCTTTATTCCATCGCTTTCATGACTCTATGCATTGGACTCATGCTTATTCCATTTTCTTTTCATATGTCATCATGTGTGGATGTTTATATGTGACATTGCAGTGATATTGATTCACTATAGTGATTATATACCTTGTTCAAGTTATTTTAGGCTTAGCGTGTATGTGTGGGGTATTTTTCTCGCGTATATACATCGCCGACTCTTGTCATGACTCCGTTTCCACGTATTTTGGGAAGCGAGGCATGACAATGATATTCCATCCTCAGACTGATAGCCAATCGGAAAGGATTATCCAAATCCTAGAGGATACGCTCGATCAATGTAACGGTCCAAGATTTCATTATCTTAATCCTTCACGAATCCTCAGTTTAATTAAATGTTACTTTCTAATCATATAAAAGTTCAAAATTTCGGCAGCATCTTCTTTGTATTTAGTCATTTACCCAAATACAACACATAACAATATGAGTCTACATGGCTTTCTCAATCCAAATACATGATATATCAAACTCCACAATCACCCACGCAACATAATAATATTTTGGCTTGACATCGCCTACTTATTCATTTATAACATTTCAAAATCACAACATAATGCTGCCCAAGAGTACACCTCTTGCCTTCCATAATTCAATATAGAAACTGACTATTACTCTAACTCAAAATAACCATGATCATTAAAATCTATCTTATCTCGGTAGAAATCAATTCCTCAATATAACACATGCTACAAGTACACATACTGACTAATTCATGAATATTTATATCAAGAAACTCTTACAAGTAATAATACATAGCTACATCTTCATTACTTTCATTATTTATGAAATTCTCAATACCACGCCTATGATTTGAAGCTGGGCCTCCGCTTCGCCATAACATGAAAAATATGGTACTGGGAGGGAGTGAGCTCGACAGCTCAGTGAGAGAGTCAGAAGAGTATTAAGGAAAAGAAACACAATTAATAAGGAGTAAATTTTTCTTAAACAACTACGACAAGTGTGAATGGACAAAAAGGAATGATGGAAAAGCAATATATCATGATGAATAATTAACACCATATCTATATAGTCTGTGTGAAGATCCAACTTTTCTAGTAATTGATTTTCTTTAACTTTCTTTAATTTCTCTACTTCATATTACATAACTTATGAGTTGCAGTAGTATACTCACTCAGTTATTTTTAATTTATGCGTGAATTCATCTTATGTACTCGCGACATGTATCATCCACGTATCTCATATGACATACACGGAGCACATCAAAGGTACTTCCAAATTCATATATAGTAATCTATTTCAGTGATACAACATCACATCACACTTCTACGAATATTACTTATCTGTTCAAGAAATTCAACAATACAATCACATCACCTTTCTACATTCCCACAAAATATTTAATAGGTACATACCATACATGATTCATATGCACATACAAATTACAAGTGAAGTGTAAGATTCTTCGTCTGTTCCCTCCTACCGACTCTCGTCTGGCCCCTTCCTATGTGATATAAGCATATATATAAATATATCATAACACCATAACACCGTCTTTCCCCCTATTGGCTGCCATCCGGCCCCTTCCTCTGATAAATAAGAATGCAACAGACATGTGTATGTATACATACATATATGTACCTAACTAGATTACAATCAATTCATCACAATACGAAGTATCAACCAATTGTTATAGTTGATTCTCAATTCATCAATTCTATTTCTAAAGAAAAGCTTATGATTCACTATATGTGTAGATAGTATGTGTATAACTAAAAGTTAGCACTGTAGTGATCCATTCACTTTATTATATAGGTGATCCTTATTCGCGTTACCCATTATTAATCTTTTTGATCATGTTGCTTGTATATGATTACATTTATCTCCAATATATCACACATGGTCGAGTATACACAATATTTTGTGCGCACACATCAGGAAAATCAACCGTGTTAGTGTATGGTAGTAACCGGCTTATTCATATATTCTGGTACTTTCCTAACGTAAAGATTATTAATCGTGATGATCTCATACACAAGTTTATTTTTCATTCCAAATTCATATAACTCTGTTATAATTAGATAGAAGTTTGTTCACCAACGTATGTTTTTAGTTTAGTTTTTGAGGAATTCTTATAGTGTGTATTATACTCATGTCATCAAGTGACATGCAATAGACACATATGTATCCATACACGTGCGACGCCCATCATCAAGTATATTCCTCGCAAAATCTATATTAACGAGTAATTACTTGTTAAATTCTTGAATGACAAATTTAATTTCCTGAGTTACACTCATAAAAATTTTATATACAAGTGCTAGTTGTCAACATTGTATTTACTTATCAAACTTATCCATTTAGGTTGCTTAACATAATTAAATCTATTTCTCAAATTTTAGTTCTCAATATCATTGATTACAATAGCCTTTTCAGTTACATAGATTTCTCTATTTTACAAGTTATACAGCATCAGTTAATGCCTTCGGTCATCAGTATTTGATCCAATGTATGTCAAATAGAATTCCGATTACAATTATGTTACCCATCACCACAAATTTTAATTTAATCACAAATTTCATTTTAGATTTCAAGCTTATAATTCCCCAATTTATCTCTATCAACAAAACTTATGTCAATATGGCGAGGTCTAATTAGTGTAATACTTTAAGTTTCGTAGTCAAATATTAAATCACCTACACCACGCTCTCGTTACAAATGCAATACTTAAAGATATTAAAGTTTAAAAAATTAATGTAAGTTTAACTTTTTAACCTTGACATTTTTCTCATTTTCTATTTAAATTTTCATTTGCTACAAATTATAATAGCACCTTCATAAAATACGATTCGATTATCAAAATTCTTGATCGGAAAATTCGAAAATGGTCACGGGTATAGACCATACCCATGACCAGTTCTAAGTTATAAAGGTAACATGACACCCGCTAACGAAATATTTCACCAAAACGATTAACCAAAAGTATTCTAGGTTTAATATTTTTTTAAACGAGAGAAGACTCCTCGTATCCAATTTGGCACATGAAGGTTACAATCAAGTACCAATATAAACACTTACTTTTATATCTAATCGATTATCTCTAGTTGTTCAGTACATAAAAACTAATTATGAAACAACCTCATACTCGCCAAGCGAACCGCTTCCTCTCTCTAGCATGAATCATCCTTAATCACCCAGTATCTAGAATCCTATGGGTGAATAGTTCCCACCAGTCGGAATGGCATTTTATATATGTCCAAACAGGTCCCTAGTTTCAATAAGACTTAAGTCTTTGAATCACTCTATGTATTATTTTAAAGAGAGATCAATTAATATAGTATAAATGGGTATGGTGTATGAACATCAATAGTAGTATGAAATGACAGTCTTTTCATGAATTCTTCTCACACGAAGGATTAATAAGTCAATACCGAAGGATATTAACATGAATAATATATTATTAGGTTTAGCCTATACCTTGGGTCCATACACCTCTAGTAGTTATTGAGTTGAAAGATTTAGACAGAGTCAGGCTTTCAAGAATACTAATAGTTACCTAGAATCTCAGGTAATTTATTTTCCTAATTTTTATGCTCTCTCGTCAAGAATGTGCTTAAATTATAATTAGAAGGAAAGGAGTGTAAAGTCGAGTCTTTCTCCTCCTTAGAAGATACTTAGGTACATCTTCAGGTGCTTACAACTTTGGTGATGGAGTACTTGTATAGACTAATTAAATTATGAGACCTCATTCGTTTCGATTGCCTAATCACTCAATTGAGTTAATAGGTGAAGAACCTAAAGTAGAAGTCAAGAGGAAATGATACCTACCCTTCTGAAATATTCTTCACTCATAGAAGATAGGTGTAAATTGTGATGTGTCACCTAAGAGGAGGAGCAATGAAACCAACACATAACTAGATCATTCATACTTAGAAATAACGACTTGTGAGGATCGGGAGGTATTCAAGCCTACAATACTTGTGAGTCTGAAGACTAATATTATGATTCGAGATATTTATAAGGGACACATACCGAAAGTTTGTGATAGGACGATTCTATAATCTACAAAAGGCCTTATAATTTATTAATCACAATGAACCCTTCTCTACGTCCCATTCACACTACCCGAACCCAACTTTTAAAAAAGTAAACAGAAAATAAGAGAATTGTCATTGTGAAATTATAATTTGGGCATCCGACTACTTGCATATAAGAACTAGTTCCATCATCCGATAATCACGTAATTTGATTTAAGCTTTATTTTGATGCAAATTGTTACATATATAAGAGCCTAGAGTTATTGACACCAACATTTGGACAGTCAAATTAAATCTACTTATCAAAATCTAACCCTGCTTTAAGGAATAAAATCTAGAGCAACCATAATTTATGACCAAGAATAATTTCCTTAAATCTACTGATCTTTTCAAAATTCAAATTCATAGAGAGAATCAAGAGAGGAAGTCAAAAGACTCAGTCACCTCTTTACATGTGCAGATCACTATGGCATTATAGCAAACACCTATCATGCATGTACGGGTTCAACACTTAAGTCCGATTTTTATCTTGACAATATAACTTCTTTGACAAAAACTTAGAAGGCATGGGCTTTAAATCTCCCTACACAAATTACTATAGATTATCCCTCATTTTCTACCAATTAAAACATATAAACATAGACTTGATATAAGTGAAAATCTTTCATTAATTTAAGAAATTTTCAGAAATTAAATTCAAAATTAAGGGAAATAGATTAGGGTTAAGCCTCCTTCACAATGAGTTCTTCCTTTCTTTCTACCATCACACAATCACATGATTTATCTAAGTTACACAAGTAACATACACCCACAAATTCTAAATTTTAGAGATAGATCAAGATTTATGTAAATGAATTCGTAAAAATTAGTTAGAGCAAGGGATTCCCATCTACAAAATCAAGAGTAATCATCATCAAGAGTCAAGATTTACAGACAAATGTAAATCAGATCAAGGAATCTAAAATTAAAAATTGAAACAACTCCCTCACCTTCTAGCACCTACCACCCATGCCCCCATGGTTGTCGTTGCCGCCCGCGCGCGCCCTCCGCCTGGCCACCTGCGCGCCCTCCGCCTAGCAGCACTCCGCCGCGCGCTGGCCAGCACTGCTGCGCATGTGCGAGCGGGGCCAGTGGCTATCGTAGTTGCTGCGTCAACTGCTGTTGTCGGGCACCTCCAGGGAGAAGGAGGGGGATTGAGAGAGAGAGAGAGAGAGAGAGAGAGAGAGAGAGAGAGTATGTGAGATTGAGAGTTGGAGAGGAAGGGAAATGAGATTGAGAGAGGGATTTAGGGTTTGAGAATTTTGGGGAAGAGAATGAACGAAAGGAACTGCTGAATTCGAGAGTGGGGGGGAGAGAGAGAGAGAGAGTTATTAGGGAATTAGTTCTTCCTATTACATATAAACCCTTATATATATATATATATATATATATATATATATATATATATATATATATATATATATATATATATATATATATATATATAGACACACACACACACACACACACACTCTTGCATAACCTCTCTCTAGCCTAACAATTTGCCACCTCACTCACCCATTTCTTATACACGTCCCCATTTTGCCACATCACCCCTCTCATTTCAAAGTTACCCAAACTCTTGCCACCTCATTTGCCCACTAGCTAGCTTAGGATTTTAATAATTTAGAATTTGTGGGGTAATGTACATGGTAGAAATACAACTATATGATGATGTGTTTATATGTGTGTGTGTGTGTATTCATTCATATGCAGGCATATGTATATATATACACAAATTATTTTATACACAAAATTAATACTCATTAAATTTTATTCCACTTCCAAATTTTTCTCAAAAATTTTGAAATCCACTTCACACTAATTAATAAATAATCATCTCTAATTATTCTGTTTAATACCTCAAATCTCAAAATTAAGATATTAAATCAGAATTTAATAAACCGGATGTTACAATCAGAGCCTGTATACTGGACTTTAAGGGATCATGAGATGACCATCTGCATTTAGTGGAGTTTGCCGACAACAACAGCTTTCAGGCCAGCATTCAGATGGCTCCATATGAGGCACTTTATAAGAAAAAGTGAAGATCTCCTATATGCTGGGATGACATTGGCGAAAGAAAGCTGCTCTATACAGATATGATTATGCAAATAGTAGAGAAGGTGGCCAAGATCAGGAAACATATGAAAACAACTCAAGATCATCAGAAGAAGTGGTCGATGCCAAGAGAAGACCCTTAGAGTTTGCAGTAGAGACTATGTATTCGTTAAGATCTCACCAACTCGAGAGATCATTAGGATCGGCTGCAGTGGGAAGCTGAGTCCCAGATACATTAGACTTTTTGACATCATAAAGCGGGTCATAGAAGTAGCATACTGGGTAGCCTTCCCACCAGCACTAGATGGGGTTCATGACATGTAACGCCCCGATCCCGCAGGTACGAAGACGTTATGGCAACGTACATACGCAGGGTGAAAACACCCTCACGCGTATGTTAAGCCTCAGTACAGGAAATAGCCTCCATATACACAAGAGTTCCAGCATTAAATAAGTACAAGAATACTTGCAAAAATGGGTCAGGGATCATAACAGACATGAAAACAGGGATAAATAAGATAACAGAAACAAATCACAAAGATACCTATGAATGGTCTCGATGATGAGTCTCCTATGTAAATCCAATGAAATATCTGACAATACGATAACTCGGATCTCCAACCTGGGCACGCAAACCCAGGGTCGTCAGAAAGCGACCTAGTGAGTGGCAAAACGAAGGAGGCAGTAATATGTACTATAGTAATACATGCACGATAATAATATATACTACATGTTTATATATCAGTGATAAACAGAAAATGTCTTATTTTAATACTATCACCACCTAGTATGTTATCATCAGGTCATGTCTACAGTAGTCTCCCGTTTTATATAATAAAGACTATTGTATAGTGGTGACGTGATAGAAATGAACATGCAGATGTACATATGCAACATAACCATAATACTGTGTTGTGCATATACAGTAATGATGTCTGCAGGGTACACAGAAAGCATAATATATGCAATGCAGAGTATACATGTACATGAGTAGTATACCATCACAGAAAATGTAACATGTATCAGGAAGTGTAACAAGGCATACAAGTAACATGATAGTGGATAAATTATCAGGAATAGTAACAAGTACAACTAAATAACATTAAACATGTATCGGGCAAGTCATGTTATTTATACAATAATAACAATCAGTACCACCTGGTATTTTAATCAATCTCTTCCAGTGTCCCTTACCACTGGCAGTTCGTACTGGGGTCCGCACTCTAGTAGAACCTATCCGGACATGGCATACGGGTATCATTATCCAAACGAGAAAGTGACCAAATAACAAGTGTTCCTGTCGTCACTATTATTTATACTATTTTATTATGTTAATTGGAAACCCAATGGTCAAGGAGCTCTTATCGGGTAGGTGTATCCCGTGCATACCCGGGATCACGGCCTTAAACAGACCCCTGGCTGCTGAGACCAGGGCCAACCCGTTAAGGTTGTAACATGTAACGGGAACTCAATGAGCTAAAACAATAACGAAAAATGGGAGCTCATGAGCTATAACAGACAGTAGCCAGTACTACCCCATCTCCTGCAGTGGGACAAATAATGAATCCAGACATCCACCCGATAAGATCTAGTCAATCGTCAAGTCCTCCCCATACCCAAGTTCTCTTTATTATCTTTAACTATACAGTATATCAGGAACAAGTACAATACATAGTACATGTAACACGCTAACATGACATGAGCTCTGTTGATAGTATATAACAAGATAACGCGAAACGGGAAACAATAGATGTGGGATTCTAGAGGTGGCCCCCGTGGCTTGGATGCACGTGGCACTTAGTTCCACGCATCGCATATCAACAGCTTACATGTTCAATAACGGGAATATCAATATCAGAACGGAAAATAATCATGTAACGGGAATACATGATGGACTACTCATGTAACAATAATCTATGTGACATAAACAATGTTCAATATAACGGGAATACAAGAATATCCATGAGCAATTATATAATCCATGATCCATGTAACAGGAATACATAGACAATCAATGCAGGTAGACCAGTGAGTCTATATAACAGTGGTGTAAGAACATGAAGTAACTGTGCACAGAGTATCCATGTAGCGGTATCCAGTGTAATAGCGTCTCATTGTATCAGTGGTTCACGAACATACAGTAATAATGTCATGAATCTCAGTATCTATGTAAGCGTGAGACATGTACATGGAACATCATGAAATAATGGTATCTAGTCTGTTCAGTGCATTAGAATGTCCGTAGGACGGTGATACTAGCACATGAAATATCAGTGTCGCGTATCCATGGAACAGTGGTCATGAACATGAAATGATAGTATCCTGTGTAGTGTATCAGATATTGACATGTAATACTGTGTCCAGTGTATCGATGAGTCTGTAATGGTGATAGTGTAATAGTGACAATGTCTGGTAGAATGGAGTACGCGTTTATCAGTGTACATGTAGTAGTATTGCGTAACCATAATAGATGTACATGAAGTGACAATGTCCAGTGATGTGATGATGTAACTAAACCATGTGGAATAGATATAATCATCTATTACTTATATTTTATATACTTTTCTATAATTAGGTTATTAATTAACATTTATAGTGATTTACTCGTATCCACGATTTATTAACTAAAGCAATCACTCAATTTATTAAACATGAATAAATATAATTGATAAAATGAAAACACTCACAAACTAGCCATGGGAAAGTAGCTCTCTTTCCCACGATCACAACGGTTCCAGGATCGTCCAAATCGGACTCCGGATGCTTCAGATACCGCCCGAACACTAAAAAGAATAGAAATGGGTTAAATATGTAATAAAGATATCTCAAATACAAATATTATAAAGTATGAGGGGGTTTTCTGTAGTTTTACCTTTATTTCATTTGGGTGCGGGTATGGGTTGCTTATTGGGCCGAATTCAGATCAATAACCCGACCCAATTTATAGTTTAAGTTTATTGGGTTAACGGGTTTGGATTCGGGTTTGGATTTGATTACAAACCCATTGAGAGAGAGAGAGAGATATAGGAGAGCAGGGAAGGGAGGGTAACGGCCAGTGGGCCTGGCCGCCCGTTGCGATGGCGTGGTCGCCCGCCGGCGGCGACTCTGCAGGCTGGAGGCGGCCGGAGGCCGTGGCGGCAGTTAGGAAGGGGGCAAAGGAGGAGAGAGAAGTGGAGAGAGAAGAAAAAGAACAGGAAGAGGAAGAACAGTAAGAAGGAGGAGGAGAAAAAGAAGAAAAAGCAGAGAAAGAGAAGGAGAAGGATTGGGGGGTAGCGCCCCGGCTGGGGGCGCGGCCGGCGACGCCTGCGGCGGCCCGGGGCACCAACGGTCTGGCCTGGCCTGGCCGCTGGCAGCGGGTCAGGCCCCCTTTGGGTCTGGACAGAGAGAGGGAGAGAGAGGTGAGAGTGAGGAGATAGGGGGGAGAGAGAGAGAGAGAGAGAGAGAGAGAGAGAAAGAGAGGGGTTTTATAAAGTAGAATAGAGAGAGAAAGAGAGAGGGAAAGAATTTAAAAGTAAAGGAAGGCGGTGGCTAATGGCGGTGGAGTGAGTCGGTGGAAAAAGGAAAATTCCAGAGAAGGGGAGAAGGGGAAGAAAAAGAAAGAAAAGAAATGAATTCGATTAAATTAATATTATTTAATTATGTCCAAAATTTGACTAATCCCGAACAGTTCTCAAAATTCTATAGAATAGAGAATATCATGCTGAGGAGTAAGATGAAATCAGATTCATGAAATCTTGTCCGCTTTGCAAGTTAGAAATCCTGGAGTGTATCGCCAATACTAGGCGACACCAGTTTGGCCAGATTTTGGATAAATTCAGAAAAATCCTCAAAAATAGCAGAATGTAGCTAATATGATTCTAAGACATAAGCTGAAAGCAGATTTTCAAAATTCAACTCCGTTTGTGAATTAAAAATCGTAGAGCCAATTATCGGTATTTGTAGACACCGCCTACGGAGATTTTCCAAAATAATCCAGAAAAAATCCAAGAAATTATAAGAAATCTAAAATATTTGAAAATAATATCTGAAACTGAAATTGGCTCAATCTGATTACTAGGAAGGTCAAATCAACTTTATACGCCGTATCGAGTAGTGATACTGTGATACATACATCAGGAATCAGGGGGTTCATGACATATTCGACATCTCTCAGTTAAGGAAGTACGTTAGGGACGACCAATATGTCCTGGACTATTCAGACCTGAGGCTGAACTGTGACTTATCTTATGAGGCTCAGCTAATTCACATCATCGACAAGAAGAAGAAGGTTCTGAAGAACAAGACCATTCTCCTGGTACTGGTATCTTGGGATCCAAGCTCTCCTGGGGATTTCACCTGGGAATGGGAAGATGAGATCAGTGCTAAGTATCCTCATCTTTTCTCAGGTATTTTATGTCACCTCTTGCCATTTATTAATCATCATCTTACAACTTAGAATAATCTACCACTTGTTTACTTTTGAATTTCGAGGATGAAATTCTTTTTATTAGGTGGGTTGGAGTGTAACTCTCGGTTTCAGTCACATGTATCTTTCACTGATGGTCGGTATGGTATAAATATCTGTATTGCCCATCATGCTGGCCTAGACAGACTCTACTCTAATTCTAATATTTTTTTCCAATATTTCAGATTTTTCTAGATATTTTTGGAATTTTTCTTGATTAATAAAAAATTCGTGAAATCCGTAACCAATCGATGTCGCTTAACAACTCCATAATTTTTAATTTGCAATCGGGGATGAATTTTGCGAATCTGATTTCTCATTAATGCTTAAAATAATATTTTTCTATTTTTAAAAATTTTAGATATTTTTCCGTATTAAAAAAAGGCAAAAAAATATAAAAATTGGTAATTAATATGCAGCCGCTGGGGCTTAAACCAAGGTTGGCATGAGAGTGAATCTAGAGTGTAAAGCATTGTGCCACATTGGCGTGTGGCATTAAAGTCCAGGCACACATATTTAAGCCTCAATCTAATACTCTTCAACTCCTCCCACTTCCCCCACTTTCTCCAAATTCTCCCACTCTTTCTCCCATAACTTCCACTCACCACATCATGACCCATTATCTTCCCCATGTACCAATTACTCGCAGAATTTATTTGGGGATTTGTGGTGCCTATATAAGAGGTAATTCCACCATCTCAAAATCATATAGGCAAAAATTCAATTCCCACTCTTTTCCACTTCTCTCTCATTTTCTCTCAACAAAACCCAATCTAAGCAAGACCATGAGGTGTTGGACGTGAGGAAGAAGATTTCAGACTGAAGGGAAGCATTTCGTGTGAGTGATTTTGTATTTTTGTATATTTTAATTTTTTTTGGCATTTCATTGAATATATAGCGTACACTAACTAACATCACCAATTTCATCATGAAATACTTATTCTAAAATCCTAATAAAAATATGTAGGGATACCCAAGATGTACCTCCTAATTATCATAATTTTATTTGATTTTAGAAAATTTTATATAGGAAAAAATTTGTGCTGCTCTCTCGGCCTGGCTCTGGCTCGGCCAGAGCTAGAGCCAGGCCAGGCCTGATCAGCAGATCCAGTCCGGTTCTGTGCTCAGCAGACTCAGTTTGGGTCTGTGCTGTGCACAGACCCGAATCCGACCCCCTTAAAATTAAAAAAAGAAAAGAAAAACTTTACTGTAGCAAATACTATAGCGAACTCAGACCCAGATCTGCATTGTAGTAGATCCAGACCAGTTACTGTAGCAACAGACCTGTTAAAAATTTTTATTGATTTTTAGCCTTATTTAAATTCAAAAAAATTAGAAATAAACTCTGGAAATTTCAGAAAATTCATATAAAATCACAAACTGAATTTATGACTTGTAAAATTATTTTGGGAGTAATATAACTTAGAATAACTTAAAGTAAAATATTTTTATAATCATTATTTATGTTTGTCTATTTATAATTCTCAATAAATTTTTAAATGTTACTAAAATTGTAAAATTCATAATTTAGTCATGTATAATATTAGACATTGATTTATTAGTTTGTGCATGTATTTGATCATGAGATTATATTTTTAATGGATAGTTTAAATTTAGAAAATTGAATTATTTAAGATTGTTAACTAATCAAATCTATAGTAAACCTGTACCCTATTTAATAAATACTTAACGTCCGATTACATTCTCATCTGACTTATCACTGAATTAAAAAATGCCAAGTCTGCTAATTAACTCACACCATATTTAGGCCGCGAATCTTACTCAGTGTCAGTTGTCGTTAAGGGAAATTAGGGTCCGACAACATCAGGCAAGTGTACACATACTCTCCTCTTTGTTCTTTTGTTGATTTATAATTTCCTTTCAGATTTCGATTTTCTATATCCTTCCTTGATCATGTGTATTGTAAGACATGCATGCATTTTAGATAGGATGTTTGTTACATAAATGAAACTGATCATTAAAGTATAAGTATAAAGTTTCTAGCATTAATCAGTAAATGTCGAACAAGTAAGCTGATGTCACCCTATGTGTTTGTGCTCACTTCTCAGATATATCTCATGATTACTATTTTGTGATTAAGTTTACACCCCATTACACTGCATTATATTTGTCTATTAAAATTCACCAAGCCGGGGATTACTGGGGGATACTAGTAGCAGAAGATCAGGGAGGTGTGCTTGGAATGGCGACCCCTTGTGGGTTTTGATGCCACATGTGTTCCCGTGATCTTGTAACTCATGCGCGCATTTTTTTTCTTGTATACCTGAGTATACCAAACTGTTTTCCTCCATGCCGCTCAGGATCCACAAATGTATCGCTTTTTTATATGCAGATATTCTTTGAGATGGGGCATATGATGGCTGCATTAGTTAGGATAATAAAACCTGTCAGACTTGGGATCGTTATTTGTGACATGGATAATCATAACTACATGATGTTCCTGGACCTATCATGTTATTTTAACTTGTGATCCTGTGTTCTTGTGACCTTGTGATTATGTTATACGACATTACTCGTCCAGTTTGCTTCGTGTTCATTATATTAATGTCATAATATACATTCACGATCTTATTACATATGATCTATTGTTCTGTTATTTTTTCTAGTGTTTTATCTGTTAGTTTATATTATAGTCAGATTTATTGTTCTTTCATTCCAGTGCTCTACATATATTGTCTTTTTACTTTCACATTTTCAATTTATGTTTTCCTCTTTTTGTGTGTACACTTACTGGTTCAGCTCTGACGGATTTTGATTTTTCAGCATCAGAGTTTGAGAAAACCGACAAGCTACTGTACGATGGAACCAGAGATATTACCTGGCGTAAGTCCAAAGTTCCTTGTTCGTATGTATTTTAGCATTTTTTTCTTGTTATGACCACTTGGTGTCAAATTGTATCTTTTGTATTTTGTCTTGTTATTTCCCAGTCTTGTATCCGACAAAGGCTATTGCATAGACGTGTGTCTTATATGTAAAAAGAAAATATATGGTTGTCTTTTGCATATATGTACGAGAATTTGACTCATTTACTACAGCGTAAGGTATTCACGGAAGAACTTTCTCTCTTTGTAAGTATCTGCTGGCTATTGTCACGTACCCGTTCTCTATATTTTGGAATGAGCGCGTGACAGTTCTTTTCTGATTGCTTTTTGGAGAGCACCCCGAAGCAGACTCCGAAGAGAAGCTTGTCGTTCAGCTGGTCAACGGAGAACAAGAATCACTCTCCATCGCCACATAAAAAAATTCAGCCTTAAACAAAGGAGAGATTTAGATATTCTCTTCTCTTTTGTAATCAGAGTCTTTGATCTGTTGTAACATTCTTTTCATATCAAAGAAATTTTTACACGCTTCAATTTTTTTCCGACTAAACACGCTCCCCAACCAACTCCCATCTCCTCCTCCTTCTCCTCCATCATCCACTCCACCAAGCACCACCACTATCTCCAACTTCTTTTTCTTCTTCAATCCATCACCACTTCCACCACCTCTCCACCAACTTCTCTTCCCTCAACTCCACCTTCTCTTCCCTCAACTATTCCCCACAACCATCTCCCACCACCATCTAAAACCACGAAAAACCACCACCTCTAAAATTCACTACCACAACATCCATTACCACGCTAACTCTCAACCATCACCATCATCCACCACCCAATCTTTTCCACTCCTCCTTGGTCGGCCACCCTAGGGTCGACGGCGCGGCGGGCGTGCCGCCCGCAACCAGAGGCCGACTGCCAGCCCGGCCTCAGCCTTACTTGGCCATGAGCCACGACCACAATAGGTCGTGGGCTCCTTACTCTCTCTCTGTGACGCCCCGATCCGACGGGTACGGGGACGCCACTGCGACGTATATACGCAGGTCAGAAATACCCTTACGTATATACGCTAAGCATCAGTACAGGCAAGAATCAGAGACGGAAGCACAGTGGTACATACATTCCAACAGAAATAGCGCAAGTATAAGTTATCACAAAGAATAATATGACATTACATGAATGTTACATCACCAGAAAGTACAAAAGTACATAAAACATGAAGAGATGTACAAAAACAGAGAGGTGCTCACGAGCAGCAAGAGGGACCTCGGGAGCCAAACAGGAGAAATGCAGGGAGGAAGGATTACAGCGATGACCAAGCTTCTGCTGCACTCTAATCACTACGGGAGGATCCGCTGCGCACTCTGATCAGCTCCAGCCAAGCCACCAAGGTCCAGACTCCAGAATCTGGACATGAGAATCCAGGGTTGTCAGACGCAACCCTGCGAGTGCATATAATAAAGCCAGGTGGCGTGCATAACAGATACATGTGTACAGGAAATGTGTATCGTGAATATAAGCATGTATGAACATGAAATAAGACAGTAAGTAAAGTAACTACAGGAAATCAGTTATATAAGCTCACATTACCGATCAGTGAGATTAGTACGTCGAAGGAATAATCCAAACAAGGAAACCCTCATATATATACCCTGTACATTATGTCACTGTAATCTGAGTTTATATAATCTGACATTACCTTCACAATAATAATGAAACAATATGGAAGCAATCGAGTAATCTCACAAGGTAGCACATGTATAAGTGGTGAGCAATATATGTCAAGAGTATAGCTAGTCATATATCAGGAGCATGTTATTATTAATTATTAAGACTCATCTGATTTGTATACATCGGTATGTGTCCCATCCCACATACCTCAGCATACAGACCGAGGAGTAAGTTATTGGAAACTGATGGGGAACGACGAACCATGTTTAGAATGGGTCCCGTACGTGCCCGGGACAACGGTCAAGGAGTATCCGGTACTGAGCCGGAACGTACCGCTAGGTACCGGGACTTATTGTACGCCCGAACAGGAATAGGATGTCACCGCTCCCACAGGAATAGGCCCAGGGGCTTATGGTACAACCGGCAGGTAAGGGAGTAGGGGTGCCAGTACACCCCACGGAAACGCCTGATGGCCTCCAGGTCGAATCCAAGTATATGGCCGCGCGACACTATAAGACCATCATAAACATGGAGACTATATCGATACTCATCAGTTTCCCCCATCCCAGTGTAAGTTGTCTAATTATTGTAATTTAACCGGTGATAATGTCCATAGGGTATTCACAGTAATCTATATTCATGGTTATCCTATTACGGGGGTCAACAAGAGTATAATATCAGGAATAATGTCAGGAGCCTCCCTATTTCAGGGGTTCAAGTATACAGGAGTACAGGAGTACCAAATATATGGTAATAATGTAATAATCAAGTCCCCGTAAAAGTGATAGTCATGAATATGTCATACAGGTATCAGGGGTATTACTGTCCGGTCAAGGGTCAAGATGTCAAGTCCAGGTATTTGTACCACATGAAAGCATATCATATACCATGTGTCAGGTGCAGGTGTCAAGTATGTCATATCTCGAGTACCGGGTCCATATATCGTGTGCCGGTGTAAATACCAAGTGCCAGAGTCATGAATAACATATCAGTGTAGCATGCCAAGTGTCGGTGTAAATACTGAGTACCGGTGTAAATACCGAGTGCCGGTGTCAGATGTCACGGGTCAAGTGTAGCATGGCAAACATCGGTGTCAAATATAGCATGGTAATTATCGGAATCAAATATAGCATGACAATTATCGGAATTAAATACAACATGTCAATTATCGGAATTAAATATAGCATGGCAATTATCGGAATTAAATATACCATGACAATTATGTACTAAAATTACCATAGCAAGTATTAGGCATTTTAAATATCCACATGTCAATAACATGCTATAAATACAAGGATAATTATTTTTAATTTAATAATAAGCACTCACCTGAAACCGGGGCGAAATACCGGTTAAAGTCCAGAAAATCGGCGACCCGCACGAGAATCCACTAGCCCGTAATTATATATATTAAAATATATATTTATAAAAATTATTAGAGAGGGAATGAGAGAGGAGAAAGAGAGGAGAGAGAAGATTGTCGGAAGAAGAGAGCGAGAAAAAGAGAGAGAATATGGTGTTTTTAAAAGGAAATTATAAATAAAAATGGAAGGGGGTAGAGTTGAAATAAAATGGAAATAATAAGGGAATAAAGAGGTGGGTATTTTTGGAATGAGGGGAGATGATGTTTATTTAGGGGATGATTGAAAGTTTGAAATGAAAGAAATAAAGAAAGAAAGAAAGAGAAGGAGGAGGGAGGTGGGGATCGGCCGGCGGCGGCCTGGTGGCGGCGCCGCCGCCGCCGGTGAGCTGGGTGCGCGCGCGCGCGGGGCTCCCCCAAGGGGGCGGGGAGGAGATGTTGGGGTGTTTTGATGGTGGTGGTTGTTTTGGTGGTGGTGGAAGATGGTGGTGGTGGTGGTTGTGGTGGTGTTTGGAAGTGATGGGGAGTTAGAGGAGGAGGTGGAGATGGTGTTGGGTTGGTTAGAGTGGAGGAATTTGTGGAGGAGGTGGTAAATTTTGGAGAAGATGGAGTTTGTAATGGTGGTGGGTTTGGTTGAAATTGGAGGTGGTGGTGGAGTTTTTGGGGTTGATGGAAGTGGAGAAGTGGAGAGGAGGTGTGGAGGAGGGGATGGCCGGCCCTAGGGACGGCCGGTGGTGATGGTGGAGGCGGCGGCCGAGAGTGGGATGCGTGAGTTGTGTTGTGAAGAAGATGAAGATGAGTTTACTTCTCTTTTTGGATTTCTTTGATTTCCCTCCAATTGAATGAGGATGTGGGTGATTTGATAGATGATGAAGGGGGAGATTTGATGGCTTAGGGAATGGTGGTAGGGCTGCGGCAGCCCATGGCTGTCGGGGGGGGCTGCGGGCGGCTAGCGACGATTAAGGCGTGGATTAAGTGGGGAGTTATCAAGGTGAATAAATGAGAAGAAATAATAAAAGGAAAATTGGAAAAATATAAGAAAAAGAAAATAAAATTTTTAAAAATTTTATTATTATCTATTTTATTTGTTAAAATTTTTGGTAACATAAAGTAGGAGAGTAGAGGATGGAAAAGCCAGAAAAGAAATCGCCGGTAAAAATATTATTATTTAAATAAGGCGAAAATTTGACTGATTCAGAAACGTACCGAAAAATTCTCAAAATAGCAAATATTATTATAAGATACACAATGAAATCGGATTTGAGAAATTCTATGTAGTTTTCAAATTAAAAATCCTGGAATCTTCCGGCAATACCGGCCGACACCAGAATCGGTCAAATTTCGATAAATTTAGAAAAATCTCAAAAAATGTATTTAGGTAGGAAATGAAATTCTAAGAAGTATTATGAAAGCCGTTTCTGAAAATTCAAACCCATTTGAAAACTAAAAATCCGGGAATCAGTCAGCGATACCGACCGACACCGGTTTTGGAGATTTTGCAGAAAAATTTCGGAAAAATTCCAGAAAATCATGAAAAGTCTAAAATATTAGAAAACAGTCTCTGAAATTAAAATCGATCAAATTAGACTACCAGAAAGTCAAATCGGGCTACTGGCTGATATCGGGTTCCCGGTCCGGGTCAGGGCTTACTCTCGGTCTGAGAATCCAGATCCGATACTCAAGAATATAAGTAATAACAACTCAAAAACACATACAGGAAGGAAATTAAACAATATGGTCGAAAAAATTTTGGGACTCGTATCTGGGTACGTATCCCGGGTACGGGGTGCTACAATCTACCCACCTAACAAAATTTCGTCCTCGAAATTTCTATAAGGAGGGAGATGAACATGGAAGAGATTACAATGATGATGATAATATGATAAATTGAAAAGGATAAGGGAGATTACAATCTCAGGACACAAAAGATTGGGGAATAGTGGTCACAGAAACATCATCAGGGCTCTTGATCTGGGTACTGAGTTCCTTGTCCTTCCATATCTGAGTTGGTTGAAGGGATGATAGGAAGAAGCTGAAAGGACAAGATAGAAGGGTCTCAGGATCCAAGGAAAAGATTGCAAGGAAGGAATAGATAACACTGTACTTGCGATTGGAATGTACATTCAAGACTCATGCTCTCTAGCTGCAGATTAATACATCATTAATCTGCCAACTAGTTGTACTGAGGATGTTAGAGCCTAAGCTCTGATACCAACCTGTGACGCCCCGATCCGACGGGTACGGGGACGCCACTGCGACGTATATACGTAGGTCAGAAATACCCTTACGTATATACGCTAAGCATCAGTACAGGCAAGAATCAGAGACGGAAGCACAGTGGTACATACATTCCAACAGAAATAGCGCAAGTACAAGTTATCACAAAGAATAATACGACATTACATGAATGTTACATCACCAGAAAGTACAAAAGTACATAATACATGAAGAGATGTACAAAAACAGAGAGGTGCTCACGAGCAGCAAGAGGGACCTCGGGAGCCAAACAGGAGAAATGCAGGGAGGAAGGATTACAGCGATGACCAAGCTTCTGCTGCACTCTAATCACTACGGGAGGATCCGCTGCGCACTCTGATCAGCTCCAGCCAAGCCACCAAGGTCCAGACTCCAGAATCTGGACATGAGAATCCAGGGTTGTCAGACGCAACCCTGCGAGTGCATATAATAAAGCCAGGTGGCGTGCATAACAGATACATGTGTACAGGAAATGTGTATCGTGAATATAAGCATGTATGAACATGAAATAAGACAGTAAGTAAAGTAACTACAGGAAATCAGTTATATAAGCTCACATTACCGATCAGTGAGATTAGTACGTCGAAGGAATAATCCAAACAAGGAAACCCTCATATATATACCATGTACATTACGTCACTGTAATCTGAGTTTATATAATCTGACTTTACCTTCACAATAATAATGAAACAATATGGAAGCAATCGAGTAATCTCACAAGGTAGCACATGTATAAGTGGTGAGCAGTATATGTCAAGAGTATAGCTAGTCATATATCAGGAGCATGTTATTATTAATTATTAAGACTCATCTGATTTGTATACATCGATATGTGTCCCATCCCACATACCTCAGCATACAGACCGAGGAGTAAGTTATTGGAAACTGATGGGGAACGACGAACCATGTTTAGAATGGGTCCCGTACGTGCCCAAGACAACGGTCAAGGAGTATCCGGTACTGAGCTGGAACGTACCGCCAGGTACCGGGACTTATTGTACGCCCGAACAGGAATAGGATGTCACCGCTCCCACAGGAATAGGCCCAGGGGCTTATGGTACAACCGGCAGGCAAGGGAGTAGGGGTGCCAGTACACCCCACGGAAACGCCTGATGGCCTCCAGGTCGAATCCAAGTATATGGCCGCGCGACACTATAAGACCATCATAAACATGGAGACTATATCGATACTCATCAGTTTCCCCCATCCCAGTGTAAGTTGTCTAATTATTGTAATTTAACCGGTGATAATGTCCATAGGGTAATCACAGTAATCTATATTCATGGTTATCCTATTACGGGGGTCAACAAGAGTATAATATCAGGAGTAATGTCAGGAGCCTCCCTATTTCAGGGGTTCAAGTATACAGGAGTACAGGAGTACCAAATATATGGTAATAATGTAATAATCAAGTCCCCGTAAAAGTGATAGTCATGAATATGTCATACAGGTATCAGGGGTATTACTGTCCGGTCAAGGGTCAAGATGTCAAGTCCAGGTATTTGTACCACATGAAAGCATATCATATACCATGTGTCAGGTGCAGGTGTCAAGTATGTCATATCTCGAGTACCGGGTCCATATATCGTGTGCCGGTGTAAATACCAAGTGCCAGAGTCATGAATAACATATCAGTGTAGCATGCCAAGTGTCGATGTAAATACTGAGTACCGGTGTAAATACCGAGTGCCGGTGTCAGATGTCACGGGTCAAGTGTAGCATGACAAACATCGGTGTCAAATATAGCATGGTAATTATCGGAATCAAATATAGCATGACAATTATCGGAATTAAATACATGTCAATTATCGGAATTAAATATAGCATGACAATTATCGGAATTAAATATACCATGACAATTATGTACTAAAATTACCATAGCAAGTATTAGGCATTTTAAATATCCACATGTCAATAACATGCTATAAATACAAGGATAATTATTTTTAATTTAATAATAAGCACTCGCCTGAAACCGGGGCGAAATACCGGTTAAAGTTCAGAAAATCGGCGACCCGCACGAGAATCCACTAGCCCGTAATTATATATATTAAAATATATATTTATAAATATTTATAAAAATTATTAGAGAGGGAATGAGAGAGGAGAAAGAGAGGAGAGAGAAGATTGTAGGAAGAAGAGAGAGAGAAAAGAGAGAGAATATGGTGTTTTTAAAAGGAAATTATAAATAAAAATGGAAGGGGGTAGAGTTGAAATAAAAGGGAAATAATAAGGGAATAAAGAGGGGGGTATTTTTGGAATGAGGGGAGATGATGTTTATTTAGGGGATGATTGAAAGTTTAAAATGAAAGAAATAAAGAAAGGAAGAAAGAGAAGGAGGAGGGAGGTGGGGATCGGCCGGCGGCGGCCTGGTGGCGGCGCCGCCGCCGCCGGTGAGCTGGGTGCGCGCGCGCGGGGCTCCCCCAAGGGGGCGGGGAGGAGATGTTGGGGTGTTTTGATGGTGGTGGTTGTTTTGGTGGTGGTGGAAGATGGTGGTGGTGGTGGTGGTTGTGGTGGTGTTTGGAAGTGATGGGGAGTTAGAGGAGGAGGTGGAGATGGTGTTGGGTTGGTTAGAGTGGAGGAATTTGTGGAGAAGGTGGTGAATTTTGGAGAAGATGGAGTTTGTAATGGTGGTGGGTTTGGTTGAAATTGGAGGTGGTGGTGGAGTTTTTGGGGTTGATGGAAGTGGAGAAGTGGAGAGGAGGTGTGGAGGAGGGGATGGCCGGCCCTAGGGACGGCCGGTGGTGATGGTGGAGGCGGCGGCCAAGAGTGGGATGCGTGAGTTGTGTTGTGAAGAAGATGAAGATGAGTTTACTCCTCTTTTTGGATTTCTTTGATTTCCCTCCAATTGAATGAGGATGTGGGTGATTTGATAGATGATGAAGGGGGAGATTTGATGGCTTAGGGAATGGTGGTAGGGCTTGTAAGATCACCTAGAGGGGGGTGAATAGGTGATGGCTAATCTAATGGTCACTTATTAACAAATAATGCGGAATTAAAACTAAGTTGACCAAATTAAACTTCTTTTAATTAAACACTTATGTATAACACAAGAGTGTTGCCGAATTCCCCTTGCGAGGCTCTGGACAAGCTCCTCTAGATTCCCCTTGAATGGGTTGAGGTGCCGCGTTGGCTCTCTTGGTTGAATACTAGTGTTAATAACAATCCCAAGCAAGTATGTATATCAATTATGAGCACAAGGGAATATATCATGCATATATAAGATGAACACAATAAATTGAATGCAAGATATAAAATAGAGACAAAAAGAGAAAGAGAGCAAGAGTGAGCAATCGCAAACACAAAGGGTTTGTTTCGAGGTTCGAGCACACTTGCTCTACATCCCCGCCTTCGACACACGAAGGATTTCCACTATGCAAGATCCCACCGGATCTCTCCTCGGTGCCGCAACACCTACAAGCCCTCGGACTCTCTAGTCCCTTACACACCACAAGCCCACCGGCTCGTCGAGGCCGCACCTCAAGCTACAAGTCCTCACTAGGACCCAACAACACCAAGTCCTCACTAGGACCCGAAACAAACCGCGAACACAACCGTCCGCCTTCTCAAAGAACAAAGATGAACTTTGGTGATCACAACTCTTGATCACCTAAAATCCTCTCACAATAACACTCCTATAGAATGAATAGCTCAATGGATGCTCAAGTGTTTGTGTGAGAAAGCAAGGAAAGAATCTTTGGTGAAAAACTCAAGAAAATCTCTTTTACACTCTTTGATAAAACTGTCCTTTTAATTGGAAGTATTGACTCTAATTTTGTGGAGAAAAATCCTTCAGAAAGACTGGGAAAAACTAGCTCTAAGGTCTCCAAAAATCTTAGCTTCAAACAATGACAAAACCCCCTTTTATAGAGGCCAGAAAAAACTAGCCGTTGGGCTCTGTCAGTGCTACCGGTCGACCGGTCCGGTCGACCGGCAACGGTCAAAATCCGACCGTTGCAGCCTCCGGTCGACCGGCCCGGTCGACCGCGCAACTGGAGAAGAGAGTAAACTCTCTGTCGGTCGACCGGCCCGGTCGACCGATGTTTCCCGAGAGCCAAGCTCTCTGAAGCGGTCGACCGGTCCGGTCGACCGTTCCCCAGTGCACACAGGCGTGCACGTCCGTGCACGTCCGGTCGACCGACCCGGTCGACCGGCCTCTGTCAGTTCTGAAAAATCAGAACTGCCAGAACCTGAAAATATTGGGATTAAAGATTGGTCTTTTTGGCTAAATAAAAAATCCCATAAATACTTAGAAATTCTACAAAAAATAGTTTTATGATATAGAAACATGCTTGCACAAAATCAAGGCATGTTTATTAAAGATTTGACTATTTTTGTAACTTGGAAATATTTGCTCATAATAAAAACTGTTTTTCTAAATCAACATGTTTTTCCAAATTTTCATCAAATACAAAAACAAGATATACTTTAAGGCATAGTGTGTATGGATATGATCCACTACACAATCAAGATGAAATATCTAATTTTTGACATAAAGCACTAAATATGGTTATGTATACATGAATACCAAAACCAAATTGTATTTTATCACAAATAAAAATCTTTTCTTAACTAGGAAAATCTTTTATGAAAATCATTCTATCAAGAGTGTGTGTGTGATATGACTTGAGCAATCCACCAATCTATTCTATCCTTTACATTTTAACTAAAACAAATAAAAATCTTATACCTAGACACAAGTCTTCAACTTCTTGAAGTCTGCACTTGAAGGCTTCTCATCTTCTTGACTTGGTCCAAATGCAATCCACCGAGCTCATCTCTAGATGTGTTCTTGATGCATAGGCTCGTGAATCAACCGGTGCTAGCTTCCAACTTGACATTTAATCCTTTGTTGAGCTATGCACCTACTAAGATCTTGATAATGAATCTGTCACTAATTAAACACAAGATCATTAGTAAACATAACTTCATGAGTTGATCATCATCAAAACTAGAGTGATAGGCCTTTGGGCCAACAATCTCCCCCTTTTTGATGATGACAAAACTCATGAAGTTATATATGCATGGATTAAAGTAAAGCTTCAAAGAAGCTCCCCCTTAACTCATGCATACCAAATAAATAATAGATATGGCAATAAAAGCACATGACATGTATGCAATGTAGGAGATGCAATCATAACAAAAATCAAATCTTAAGTCAAATCTTTTGCTCCTAATTGCAAGACAACATATATATGCATAAATACAAATCTTATACAACCTTAAGTAAGGAAGACAAATACTTCTCCCCCTTAAGTAAGGAAATCATGCATATATCACAAATACATCATAAATACTTCTCCCCCTTTTTGTCAATCATCAACAAAGGGTTCAAAGTAAAAGCAAATCAAAACAAATTTTTCTCCCCCTTTATGTCAAAAATAAAGAAGTCAAGGAGGGGCAATACAAATCAAAAATTTTGAATTTTTCTCATCAAAACAAAATCATTAATTCTATTTTATCAAAACAAATTTTGAATTTTCTCTTTGATATCAAATAAAAAATATTGATACCATTTTAAAATCTAATGCATAAGCTTGAAAAATAAGATTTGAATTAAGCTTAGCATTAACAACACATGAAGAATTCGAACTAGTTAAATGAGAGTGTTTAACAACTAGTACGAAATCCTTCTATCAAGGAATAAATCTAAGGATTTTCATGAAATAGCAATGAAACACAAAACACTCAAACACTCTAATCTATAAAGTCCAAATAGTTTTCAAAAGAAGTGAGTGTACTAATGTTATGTGAAACATGGCATCATGAAAATGGCAATAAGGTACAATATTCCTTAAAAAATCATAAACATCAAAATCATCTCACATTTTTTTTTTATTAAATCAATGAAAACAAAATCTATATGTCAAGATATATGTATGTTTTGACAATACATGAAATATACATACATATCTCTTAAACTCAAGTGAGTCTATATGAATGGATTTGCATTGAAGGCAAAAGACTCAAGAGTTATACATTTATATTTTAAGGTTTGGCAAAATACACATATACATGAAATAAAAGGCACATGATCATAAATCAAATCCAAAAGGTGAACATAAGTTTAAATATGTTTGAATCATCAAAACTAAGCAATACAAGTACATTTCAAGGGTTCAAATAAGCATTTAAGCACACTTACTAATAGATCTTTTTGAGGCCCATGATATGTTCAAGTATAAATCCTAGTGTTGACAAAAACTAACATATAAACTAATATTCAAATCATGAAGCATTAATTTTAAGAAAATTGAATCATGTGACAATCTCAAAAACTATTTGAAGAATACATAACTAGTATAAATTGTTTTTGAAAACTAGTTAAAGATCCTTCAAATATGTCAAATCATATGTTTTTCATGAATGAGACTAAGTACATAAAAAATCCAAGCACTCATAGTCCATAAAGCTCATAAATATATTTTTGAATAAAAGATGAGTGTTCAAAGGTTATGTAAATAGTATTTTCATGAAAGTTGTCATTGAAGCTCAAATCACATAGAAATCATTGTTATCAAATCAACACAAAATCATTTTTATTAAAAACTACAATCTTCATGGTATATGTATGAATTATACAAATCTAACAATACACATACATATCCCAAAATTGTAAAAGAGTCTATCAAATATTTGCATGAAAGCTAGAGACTCACGGGTATACATGTATATTTATTAGATTTGAATTAAACACACATATACATGAAGTAAAAAGATAGGCATAACAAGTATAAATGACCGAATCATCAAAACTAGCCTATACACATGCATATAGTGAATACAAATGAGCATGAAGTTCAAATATATATAAGTCAATTGTAGTTCACTATTCATATATGTATAAATACAAGTTTTGACACATTCTACATTTAAGCATGTAAATGCCACAAGAAGCACATAAAATCTTAAAACATGAACATGCTATGAATGATATTATGAAAATAAAAGCATGTACATAAATAAAATGGTAGTTTTAGAAATTGTTACCAACTCCAAAGCTCCTAGCATGGTGGTTGACCCACCAAAATTTCCTTGATAGCAATGCATCCAAAAGTTTGTCCATCATGTCCATTGCATCCGCTATCAAGGTACCAAATCTCTCACGTTTTGAGAGATCCCTCACCTACATCAAAAACATGGGGTGGGGGTTTTGGTACCCATATTTTCTTGGGTCCTTTGGGGTTAGCTTTATTATAAGGAACCCAAATCCTTTAGACATAGCAAAATATAAGTTATGCTTCTTATCAAAACAATATTTTGCTAAATGGCCTTTGCGACCACAATGTGTACAAGTGTACACCCTATCATGATGCTTATGAGTGTGATTGTGATCGTGATGTGCAACATAAGCATTAGCATGATGTGTATGTGCATGAGCATGGGGAACTTGTTTCTTTTGAAACAAAGATTCCAACTTAAAATGATTGAATGCACATGTGCTCAAATTAGAGCTCAAATTATCTATCTTATTTTTCAAATTCTTAATCTCATTAGTTGTGGCATGTAAAGCATGGTGAGATAAAGAATCATGTTTCTTTTTCTTTTGAAAAACATTGTCCTTTTCTTTTTCAACAAATTTTCTTTTTAAAGATTTATTTTCTTGAAAAACGATTTCCTTTTGTTTTTCCACCAAATCAATCTTATCCTTCAAAATAGTGTTCCCTTCACATAAATCATTTATTTTGAAAATAAGGAAACATTCTCATTTTTCAAAACTTTATTTTCTTTTTCTAAACATGCAAGTTTATTTCTAAAAGAATCATTTTCTACATGCATGCAATCAATGTTCTTTTTCAAATTCTTGTTATCTTTTTCCAAGCATGCAATGTTACCTCTAAAAGAGTCATGTTCTACATGCATGCAAGCAATATCCTTTTTCAAATTTTTATTTTCCTTTTTAATTATGTCATATCTCTCAAGCAATAATTGGCAAAATGAATTTAGCTCATCATATGACATAGTAGCATCCTCATCCTCGGATTCGGAAGTTACCTCAAGGGGGTTATCCCCTTGGACCATGTAGCACTTGTTGGAGGAGTCGCTTCCAACATCCGAATCGCTCCCGGCATAATATAGATCCTTTTCGCCAAGGGAGGTGATGATGTTCCAAGCTACAAAAGCCGAATCAACGTTAGAAACCCTAAAAAGATATTCATCATTTAGGGTACATTTAAGAGCATGAAGGGCTTTAGCATTAGCCTCAATATTCTTACCATCTATACAATATGCATTATTAGCAGTGGCAAGATAGACATGAATTCCTAAGGCCTTGAGGTACAATGACATCTTAACCTTCCAAGTTTGGATGTTAAGAATATCAAAAGTGGGTGGTGACATGAAGTCCATGGTGTGTGTACAAATCTTGTGATTAGCCTAAAAGAGGATCTTTAACTCTTAGGTTGTTAGACCCAATATCAAGAGCACTAGCTCTGATACCAATTGTAAGATCACCTAGAGGGGGGGGTGAATAGGTGATGGCTAATCTAATGGTCACTTATTAACAAATAATGCGGAATTAAAACTAAGTTGACCAAATTAAACTTCTTTTAATTAAACACTTATGTATAACACAAGAGTGTTGCCGAATTCCCCTTGCGAGGCTCTGGACAAGCTCCTCTAGATTCCCCTTGAATGGGTTGAGGTGCCGCGTTGGCTCTCTTGGTTGAATACTAGTGTTAATAATAATCCCAAGCAAGTATGTATATCAATTATGAGCACAAGGGAATATATCATGCATATATAAGATGAACACAATAAATTGAATGCAAGATATAAAATAGAGACAAAAAGAGAAAGAGAGCAAGAGTGAGCAATCGCAAACACAAAGGGTTTGTTTCGAGGTTCGAGCACACTTGCTCTACATCCCCGCCTTCGACACACGAAGGATTTCCACTATGCAAGATCCCACCGGATCTCTCCTCGGTGCCGCAACACCTACAAGCCCTCGGACTCTCTAGTCCCTTACACACCACAAGCCCACCGGCTCGTCGAGGCCGCACCTCAAGCTACAAGTCCTCACTAGGACCCAACAACACCAAGTCCTCACTAGGACCCGAAACAAACCGCGAACACAACCGTCCGCCTTCTCAAAGAACAAAGATGAACTTTGGTGATCACAACTCTTGATCACCTAAAATCCTCTCACAATAACACTCCTATAGAATGAATAGCTCAATGGATGCTCAAGTGTTTGTGTGAGAAAGCAAGGAAAGAATCTTTGGTGAAAAACTCAAGAAAATCTCTTTTACACTCTTTGATAAACTCTCCTTTTAATTGGAAGTATTGACTCTAATTTTGTGGAGAAAAATCCTTCAGAAAGACTGGAAAAACTAGCTCTAAGGTCTCCAAAAATCTTAGCTTCAAACAATGACAAAACCCCCTTTTATAGAGGCCAGAAAAAACTAGCCGTTGGGCTCTGTCAGTGCTACCGGTCGACCGGTCCGGTCGACCGGCAACGGTCAAAAATCCGACCGTTGCAGCCTCCGGTCGACCGGCCCGTCGACCGCGCAACTGGAGAAGAGAGTAAACTCTCTGTCGGTCGACCGGCCCGGTCGACCGATGTTTCCCGAGAGCCAAGCTCTCTGAAGCGGTCGACCGGTCCGGTCGACCGTTCCCCAGTGCACACAGGCGTGCACGTCCGTGCACGTCCGGTCGACCGACCCGGTCGACCGGCCTCTGTCAGTTCTGAAAAATCAGAACTGCCAGAACCTGAAAATATTGGGATTAAAGATTGGTCTTTTTGGCTAAATAAAAATCCCATAAATACTTAGAAATTCTACAAAAAATAGTTTTATGATATAGAAACATGCTTGCACAAAATCAAGGCATGTTTATTAAAGATTTGTGTAACACCCGACTTAAATAAATCCGGAATTTAGCTTAAATGTTTTTCAATTAACCGTATGACAATCATGTTTTAGGATTAATCCAAATCTTAGAAAAATAATAAAATTTATGGTATATATATATATATATACACACTTAAAGTATACTCAATTGCCCATTTTAATACTAGGTATTGGTACTTAATTAGTAATGGTATATTACTTGAGAGTATAAACACCTAAAATCATAATACCTATACCTAAAATTCAATGTATTCTCAAAATAATTAAATGAGGTGATTTGTTGGCAACTTTAGGGCAAAAGAGAAATGGGGTGGGTTTTAATTAGGGGGTCTTGGAATTTGAAATGTGAGGTGTCAAAGCTTTACAAATTGGGATTTTATTAAATAAGGAAAATGAAATATTCCAAATTCATTTAACTATTCCCAAAACCACTTCTTCTTCTTGCGTTGACTGAGAAACCAAACCCAAAATTTTTCTCCTGGCTGTGAACGAGAACCCCACCTCCACATCTCTCTCTCTCTTTGATTTCCACATCTCTCTCTCTCTCTCTCGCTCTCTCTCACTCTTTTCTCGACGCCAGCAAGGGGGGGCGGCCTCGCAGGCAACGCGGGAGGCGCACGCGGCGGCCAGGGCGGCCTCGCTGACGGGCGGCGCGCGCGGCCAGCGGCAGGGAGCCGCGGCGGAGGAGCCTCAGGGCACGGCGGCGCAGGGGAGCGTGCGGGCGGCGCCGGGGAGGAGGAAAAAGGGGGTTTTCGAGTTGGGTTTCGAGGAATCCGCGAATTGGATCGGATTCAGGATTCTTCAAGAAAGAATTGGGGAAAAACAGATTGTTGTTAGAGGTAAAAAAAAAAAAAACCCTAGAAATTCTTAAATAAAGTTAGATTTTTTATCATTGTGTAACTTAGGAATTTATTAATTTTTAGGGCTTGTTCCGGCGGGCGAAATAGGCGGTGTGCTTCGCAAAGACGATCGTCAAACAAAGTGAGTAAATTAACTTCTATCTAATTAGAATTTAATCAAGACAAGAATTTGGATGAGTCATGGTTGTGACATTTTAAGTTCTTGCTATTGGTTTGTATAATTGATAGCAAAAATCAACAAATTGACCTTATGTTCTAAAACTGCCAAATCTGTTAAAATATGTTAACTGAAAGTTTCAGTCCGGTTTGTTGTATTCTTTGAAATGAAGTATATCATGTTATATACCGTTAGAAAGGTGAAGAAGTCTAGTTTCTAATGGTCTTGACCGTGTCCCAATTGGATTCCTATGCAATGAATTATCATCAATTTACGATTGAGGGTCGAGTCTAAGAATGCGAATTTTGGTAAGTCCTAAACTTAAGTTGAACACACAGACTTGTTTCTACAACAACTAGTTATTATAAATAAGGTGCTATTGATTAAATTATGATGGTGATTAGTCATTAGTTTATAATCAAGAATGAGATTATGTGGCCGTAGTTAAGTATGATTGACGGCCGTGTACACATGGTATGCTTAAAAACTTGCAACAATCAAGTAGACCTACTATGAGCCTTAATCCAAACCCTATGAACTTGATTGTGTGTGATATGATGGTATGTGTATAAATGTATCTATGATATTGATATGCATATGTAGATATGTATTGGAATTTTGTTTATACGGAGGAAGGGGCCGTGTGAGAACCGTAGGAGGGGGAAGTCGGTGAAATGTGCTTTATGCAATATATGTATATATTATTGGAGGAAGGGGCCGTGTGAGAACCGGCAGAAGGGGGAAGACGGTGATAACTTTATTTTAGTATTTGTATATATTTATATGTTATTTGGAGGAAGGGGCCGAGCGCGAACCGGTAGGAGGGGGAAGACGGTGAAAATTATATTATGTGTATGAATATAATATATATATATATATATATATATATATATATATTAATTGGAGGAAGGGGCCGAGCGAGAACCGGCAGGAGGGGGAAGACGGTGATAATTATATTCATTTCTATTATGTGCTAAAGTGTAATAATAATAAGCTTTATTAAATTTTTCATGGTAGTTGAGACATCTAATTTAAAAATGGGAATATGTAATAGCACAGTGGAAACCAACTTAGTAAACTTCTGTATCAACTTAAATTTAATTGGCATATGAAATGAGATTAGTAGATTTTAGATGGTTTACTCACTGAGCTTTCAAGCTCATGTCTTTATTCATGTTGTTAATTTCAGGTTTGGACAAGGGTAAGAAGCCAATGTAGGTTCTAAAATCTTTTGGATATGGAGTGATCGACCCCTTTCATGTAATACTTGTGATTAAAATCTACGTCATATTTTGTTTACTTTTGTAACTGCTTATTATATATATATGTGGAAACTTGATGTATGAAAAGTAATTTTGAAAGTTGGGAATGTATGTATAACGTCTGTGTGTGGCTATTTGAATATGGACTTGGTAAGTAACTTTGATTTCATGTATGGAAAGACTTGGACAATGTTATGGTAAGTATAATGTATTGTGGGAAAGGAAGTTGTAACTCCTTTGGTGTTTGATGGGTGAATGCAAGATTTTGTAAGGAGATTTTATTTAAATTTATGTTGATAAGTAGGCAATTTGTGCCGAAATGTTTAATTGGAGATGTTATGTCCATTTGGACATTATATGTTGTGGTGTATATTGGCATGGTCCATATTTTAGGGGAGGTGCTGCCGAAATTTCGAAGAAATATTATTGGATTAGTTCAATATTATAAGAAATTACTGGGACCGTTACAATTTGACTATTTTTGTAAGTTGGAAATATTTGCTCATAATAAAAACTGTTTTTCTAAATCAACATGTTTTTCCAAATTTCATCAAATACAAAAACAAGATATACTTTAAGGCATAGTGTGTATGGATATGATCCACTACACAATCAAGATGAAATATCTAGTTTTTGACATAAAGCACTAAATATGGTTATGTATACATGAATACCAAAAACCAAATTGTATTTTATCACAAATAAAAATCTTTTCTTAACTAGGAAAATCTTTTATAAAAATCATTCTATCAAGAGTGTGTGTGTGATATGACTTGAGCAATCCACCAATCTATTCTATCCTTTACATTTTAACTAAAACAAATAAAAATCTTATACCTAGACACAAGTCTTTAACTTCTTGAAGTCTTCACTTGAAGGCTTCTCATCTTCTTGACTTGGTCCAAATGCAATCCACCAAGCTCATCTCTAGATGTGTTCTTAATGCATAGGCTCGTGAATCAACCGGTGCTAGCTTCCAACTTGACATTTAATCCTTTGTTGAGCTATGCACCTACTAAGATCTTGATAATGAATCTGTCACTAATTAAACACAAGATCATTAGTAAACATAACTTCATGAGTTGATCATCATCAAAACTAGAGTGATAGGCCTTTGGGCCAACAGGGCTGCGGCAGCCCATGGCTGTCGGGGGGGCTGCGGGCGGCTAGCGACGATTAAGGCGTGGATTAAGGGGGGAGTTATGAAGGTGAATAAATGAGAAGAAATAATAAAAGGAAATTGGAAAAATATAAGAAAAAGAAAATAAAATGTTTAAAAATTTTATTATTATCTATTTTATTTGTTAAAATTTTTGGTAACATAAAGTAGGAGAGTAGAGGATGGAAAAGCCAGAAAAGAAATCGCCGGTAAAAATATTATTATTTAAATAAGGCGAAAATTTGACTGATTCAGAAACGTACCAAAAATTCTCAAAAATAGAAAATATTATTATAAGATATACAATGAAATCGGATTTGAGAAATTCTATGTAGTTTTCAAATTAAAAATCCTGGAATCTTCCGGCAATACCGGCCGACACCAGAATCGGTCAAATTTCGATAAATTTAGAAAAATCTCAAAAAATGTATTTAGGTAGGAAATGAAATTCTAAGAAGTATTATGAAAGCCGTTTCTGAAAATTCAAACCCATTTGAAAACTAAAAATCCGGGAATCAGTCAGCGATACCGACTGACACCGGTTTTGGAGATTTTGCAGAAAAATTTCGGAAAAATTCCAGAAAATCATGAAAAGTCTAAAATATTAGAAAACAGTCTCTGAAATTAAAATCGATCAAATTAGACTACCAGAAAGTCAAATCGGGCTACTGGCTAATATCGGGTTCCCGGTCCGGGTCAGGCTTACTCTCGGTCTGAGAATCCAGATCCGATACTCAAGAATATAAGTAATAACAACTCAAAAACACATACAGGAAGGAAATTGAACAATATGGTCGAAAAAATTTTGGGACTCGTATCTGGGTACGTATCCCGGGTACGGGGTGCTACACTCTCTCTCCTCTCTCTTATTCTCTCTCCTCTCTCTCATTGTCTCTCTCTAAAATAAATATATATTTTAATATATTGGTGCACGTGCTCGAGTTTTTGGGATTTCAGATTTGCGGTGATTTTTTGAAGATTTATAGATGAGTGTTCTCGCCTTTTCTCTGGGTTTTTCGCTTTGATGGGTGAATTGTATTTATATTGTATTTTGTGGACATGTATATTTTATCGTGTGATCTATCTGTATCGGCGTCGCGGGCATGTATATTGTATTGTGTGATGTATCTGTATCGGCGTAATAAATGATTGTAATAATGTAAATGATATTGTATTGTGCATGTGTTGGTACTCACCGTGCAGGTACCATTGTACAGTCTCTGGGCTTCTGCTTACTCCGGAGATGGCTACCCAATAGATTTTATCCCTTGTGTAACGCCCCGATCCTAAAGATACGGAGTCGTTATGGCGACGCATATACGCGAGGAAAATACCCCACGTATACACGCTAAGCCTCAATTGTAACCTGAAACGAGCTATAAATCTAAACGTAATAAATCATGACTACTGCAATACCACATATAAACAATCACGCATGATATCATATGAATCAAGAGATGGAAGAATGACTGGAATAAGAACTGAACTGATATGACAAGAATCAGGAAATAATATGAAAGCTAAAAAGATAAGAGTACCAGAATAGAATAGGAAGAAGCTCCAGCTATTCGTGAAGCATACGGCCTCAACGAACACCTGCACAAAGGAAACCAACCGTCCAATATCTGGACGTGCAAATCCAGGGTCGTCAGAACGCGACCATAATGAGTGTGTGTGTAAAGGGGAAGCAATTCGTGCAGAAGAAACAATGTGCATAATTAGTAATAAGAGCAACTGCAGATAAAAGAGACCATATAACAGATAAATAAAAGAACTGTAATAAACATAATAACAACACGAAGAAAGATAGGCAACAACTGATAAATAGTAAGCAAGCAATTGCTGTCACAATAGGTAACCTATCATATGTCACTAGGCTGGTATCCAAGTCTGGTCAGGGTTATAGTTATATGTCTATCACAGTAATATAAATATACAGTCAGGTGATTAATGTCAGTCACAATACATTAACAGTTTATTATCATTTATTATGTCAGCGAACACCAATTGCCACCTGTAATAGACGCATCCCATACTACGCCTACTACACGTGTCAACCAGAGTCCTAAGTTATTGAAATCAATGGAAGAGACTTTGTCCATGCTTTAGGTGGGTTCCGTACATACCCGAACCACGGCCCAATCACCTGGCGCTGAACCAGGTCCTACCGCTAGGTAGTCAATAACAATAACAATAACAATGTGTCAATAACAATGACAATATAAACAATACGGGATGTCAGTCATCCCCCGGAACCCTGCAGTGGAACCGTATCTCGGCTGCGCAACCTGTATCCTAGGTCCACCCAAAATACAGACGCTGTCTCCTCCATCAATTTCCCCAATCCCCGTATAAGTTGTCAATTACATTATTATTATTCAATTCAGTTAAATCAGTCAATGTATATTATTATTTATAACAATCAATGTCCATGTCATGTCAATTACTGGGACGGTACAGTAACAGTAACAATATCAATGTGACAATGACAATATGAACAGTATTACCGTATAAATGGTAGAACGATATAACAATGAAAGTGTTACGGTCTAACAATATTTTACCAGTAACTTTCAATAACATGGATTTATACAATAACAGTAGATAATACTCAATAGTCAGTCTCATCTAGAATTGATGGATATCTCATATGCCTGTACTGCATATAACAATAGCCGATATACATCTCTACCAACTCATATAAGCTCTGAAGTTACATATCTTATGATCACCAACAAACAGTCTCGCCAATAACTGATAAACTAATAACTGATATCTGGTAACGCCGAAGTACAACATCACTGATATCAAATAGATCGCTATCACCGTAACTCATCTCTACGAATCAAGTAATCAATAACCATATCAATATCTGAATAAGTCATCACCCATAAAAGAATATCAAATCTGGAAAGTCCTCTATATAAAATATATTCAGCTCATCTTAATGCATATCAGGTTTAACCATAAAGAATGTAAATCCAATATCATCTATAACACAAGTTCAGTCCAACTCCGAATAAGTTCATGTACCAATCCAGTAGTCATAATCTTTTAGTAAGGTAAGTTCACATCCAATATGTCCTCGATCAACTGCAATGTAGAATAGCAACTTCTAATACCAAACATCAATGACATATCATTTGACAGATCCCAAATGCCAACAATGTCCATCTCATCTCAATATCAGTCAGGCTCCAATAAAAGGAATATAGATTCTGGATAACTTCTAACTCATGATCGATTTAAGGCACAACTCAACTAATCCAGTCATATCTGATATGTCCTCAAATACTCAACTAAATAAGTCATGTCCAATTACAGATCATCATTCAATGCAAATAACATAAGTCCCAGATCAATCCAAAGTCATTACAACCAATTCATATTCCAATAGTTCTATAATCATCTTGTTCCAATACACATCGAGTAATCAGATGCAATAGTTGTTGTTCTAACATATGTCCATAATCAGTACTAGTCTACTCACTCTGACAAACTATATCTGATTCATAAGACTACACAGTACCTTCTTCTATTAAGATCAATTATGATATCCCCACACGACAATATATCCTGTACATGCAGCTAAGATCTATCATGATCGAATCATTATCACCAATATATATCTCTAGAGGTCACCTACAATCCATCCATATCCATCACATAACCCAGGTTAATGTCTACAATCTAATAAAGGGGCTACACCAATCTGACAGGTCAACATTAGTCGACTAGGTCAAGTGGATAGGTCGACTAATCCAACTGCTAGTCGACTATAAAGGTGTCCAAGTCGACCAGCAGAGAAATACAGAGACTCAACACGTATCCTGGAAGCTATACTAGTCGACTAGGGACTGGGGTTAGTCGACTAACAGAGGTGTTAGTCGACTAATAACATAGGCAAGTCGACTAACCAAGCTCTGTCAATCCGAATCAGAGGTACACTGAAACCTAATCTCCCACACAATAAAATATGTATATGTAACCTCTCTTGCACATATCAACATACACGATGTCCACATTATTCTATATACACAATTAAATCAAAATATAATCAATTACATATAAAGAAATGGAACTGAAAGGAGTAAACACTCACATCGGGAAATTTGGCCGTTGCCGGGCGAGTCGCCGTTACGGTCGCTGTGGTGTCGCTCTTCGCTATTGGACAGCATGGGAAGGTAGCCAAGGTGCTGGAGAAGGCCACCGTGCCGGTCTCCGACGACGACCTGGCGTGGATCAGGAGAACTCGCTGCTCGCCTGTCATGTGCGCTGGTTCTGGATTGCTGTGCTGCTGCTCTCCTTCCTGGGCTGCTGGTCCGGATCTCACCAAACAAATCCAAAATGCTGTGACACGCAACCAATACGTACAAATAATTATAAATACACGCTAAACACCCACACGTGCATACGAACATATACACGTACACGTACATATACACGTATACAAGCATACACATACATACATACATGCATACTTAAATAAATGCCAACGCATATTAATATAAGTACATACACTTAATTAAATGACATACCCATCTACACAAATGAATAGGAACACATGCATATAAATCATGCATACATATACATGATTATACATAAACACATGCATGCATCCAAATTAATAAATATACATATACATTAATTAATTTAATCCAAACATATCCATTTAATTAAGTCCCATTTATTAATCACTAAATATACACATAAATGATTAAAGAATAAATTCATGCGTAAATATATACCATGCATAAATATTCAAATTAATAATACCTATTATTAATTATAAATATCTATACATTAATTAAATTTCACCCATGCATTTTACTAATATATATATATATATACACACATACATGCATGTACTTAATTAAATAACATACACTTAATTAAATTAAATGACCACCCATCCACATAAATAAATAGTAACCATGCAATAAGTTAAGATACATTACTACACATTATATAAAACACATAAATATATAATTAACATGAAATGGAAGAGAAATGAAGTGGGAGAAGGAAAGTAACTCACCTAATAATGTGGTGATTTGCGGCGCACCGACGGAGGCTCCGACGGAGGCGTACGGGGCCGCGGAGGGTGTCGTTGGATAGAGCAACTCGCCGCGAGGGGCGTGGGGTGCGTACGCGCTCGCTGACAGCGATCAACGGCATCCCGCGGAGAGCCCGAAAATGATTCGGAGTAAGGTGCTCACACATGAAATAAAACACATATATAATTGTAAGTATATCTCACATTACACTCCCAATTAGCCCACGCACACACACATGCACATAATATAAATAAAAATGCAAATCTCAACTACACATTAAATTAATATATGCATTCATTTGCATTAAACATCATATAATAATAATACAAATAAAGGGAGATGAACAAGGGAACTCACGGCTGGGGACCATAGATAGCGGCCACACCACAGGGAGCTCTGGTCTGTTGTCCCTTCTTCCACCGTCAAGACCGGGAGGTCTTCGCTGATCTGTGAGAAACCAGCCCCGCCCACAAAAATCATTACCCAACTTGGAACGGGCAGGAGCAACACACCAGAGCCCAGATATCCCACTACATGATCCAGCGTTCCACCACCTTGAAGCCCCGCTAGATTACAAGCCCACGCTACTAAGCTCGGCTACAATTGGAAGGGACACGGCCAGGCTAGGCAGCTGCATGCGAAACATGGGTTCCGGATGGAGATGATCAAGGGAGTGGAGGAAAACGCCCGGGGTGGGGGCTGTGCTGCCGTGCGTGCGCCATGGAGAAGTGCTCGCCGGAGTTCGCCGCGGAGAGGAGATCCGGGGCTGCGCTCGGCCAACAGGGCTGCTGATGCTCGGGGAGATGGGCGCAGGTTGTGGCCTGGTTGTTGCGGCCTGCAGGGAGGAGACCGGGGTGCTCGGCCTGGGGGCGCTGCCATGGTGGCCTGGATATGGTGCTCGGCCATGGATCCGGGGAAAGAGGGGTAGTTGCAAATGGATCTCTGGAATCAAAGGGATTGGCTGCGGAATTGTGCGCAAGGGTCATGCAGGGGTGCGACCATCTAGGATCCTGGTGATGGTGTGGATGCTGCAAGGGGTGAAGACCTGGGGTGTGCGCTCGTTGATGGAGGCGGCGGATGAATTTGGGAAAAAGAAGATTAGGGTTAATTAAATAGGTTTTGGGATTTATATAAGATTATATATAGGAAAAGGTTTTGGGTTGTGGGCCTGGTGGGTACTAGGTTGAGTTAAAAGAGTTAAAGGGTATAAGGGTATGGGTAATGTTTTGTGGGCTTGCTCAAGTGGGCTTGGGCCTAAATGAAAACAAAAATAGAAGAAAAATATGTGGGAAAATGGAAAAAGAACTTAAGATAATTGGGTTGATGAAGAATGGAAAAAGAATAAGAAAGATAAGAGAGATGGGCTTGATCATCATATTACATAAACACATTTAAATAATAAAAATAATAATAATCATGTCAATAAAAATCATAGATGAAATGATAATAGTAATAACTACTATCAATAATAACAATTACTAATAAAGATCATATAGAAATAGTGATAGTAAATAATTAAAATTATTGATAGGAGATAAGGATAATAATATATAAAGCAAATGTTAATATCTAAAATATTTTGTACATATACTAATATTAATAAGTCGCAAATCAAGTTTATTAATAATAACAAAAAAAAAATCAGAGGAACCAAAGAAATGCTAGACAATTAAAATACAGTATTATAAGGTAGTGGATATTACATTCTACCCACCTTATAAAAATTTCGTCCTCGAAATTTCAAATAAGGTAGGGAATGATAAAATATAGAATTCAAAATCAAGAGAGAACACAACAAACTTCCACGTTGCCTCGTTGGGACACCACGATTCCGCTGCGTGCTCTGATCTCTGCTACCAGCTTCAACATGGAGTAACCGATCTCAAGAGATGGAATCAGGAGGAATGAATAGGAAAGAAGGATGAAATCAAGATGGACATCCAAATCACCCTAATTGAAGTGTTAGAATCATGAATATCAACAGATCAAGAACGGAATTCCAAAGGGAGGACGATCAATTTTCAAGTGGAGTCAATATTATCACGTGAATAGTATATGTATATTGCAGTGTCAACATAACTGTCTCAGGTTACAGGTAGGAACTAGGTTCTCTTTTATGTCGAACCTGGGCTCTGATACCACTCTGTAACGCCCCGATCCTAAAGATACGGAGTCGTTATGGCGACGCATATACGCGAGGAAAATACCCCACGTATACACGCTAAGCCTCAATTGTAACCTGAAACGAGCTATAAATCTAAACGTAATAAATCATGACTACTGCAATACCACATATAAACAACCACGCATGATATCATATGAATCAAGAGATGGAAGAATGACTGGAATAAGAACTGAACTGATATGACAAGAATCAGGAAATAATATGAAAGCTAAAAAGATAAGAGTACCAGAATAGAATAGGAAGAAGCTCCAGCTATTCGCGAAGCATACGGCCTCAACGAACACCTGCACAAAGGAAACCAACCGTCCAATATCTGGACGTGCAAATCCAGGGTCGTCAGAACGCGACCATAATGAGTGTGTGTGTAAAGGGGAAGCAACTCGTGCAGAAGAAACAATGTGCATAATTAGTAATAAGAGCAACTGCAGATAAAAGAGACCATATAACAGATAAATAAAAGAACTGTAATAAACATAATAACAACACGAAGAAAGATAGGCAACAACTGATAAATAGTAAGCAAGCAATTGCTGTCACAATAGGTAACCTATCATATGTCACTAGGCTGGTATCCAAGTCTGGTCAGGGTTATAGTTATATGTCTATCACAGTAATATAAATATACAGTCAGGTGATTAATGTCAGTCACAATACATTAACAGTTTATTATCATTTATTATGTCAGCGAACACCAATTGCCACCTGTAATAGACGCATCCCATACTACGCCTACTACACGTGTCAACCAGAGTCCTAAGTTATTGAAATCAATGGAAGAGACTTTGTCCATGCTTTAGGTGGGTTCCGTACATACCCGGAACCACGGCCCAATCACCTGGCGCTGAACCAGGTCCTACCGCTAGGTAGTCAATAACAATAACAATAACAATGTGTCAATAACAATGACAATATAAACAATACGGGATGTCAGTCATCCCCCGGAACCCTGCAGTGGAACCGTATCTCGGCTGCGCAACCTGTATCCTAGGTCCACCCAAAATACAGACGCTGTCTCCTCCATCAATTTCCCCAATCCCCGTATAAGTTGTCAATTTACATTATTATTATTCAATTCAGTTAAATCAGTCAATGTATATTATTATTTATAACAATCAATGTCCATGTCATGTCAATTACTGGGACGGTACAGTAACAGTAACAATATCAATGTGACAATGACAATATGAACAGTATTACCGTATAAATGGTAGAACGATATAACAATGAAAGTGTTACGGTCTAACAATATTTTACCAGTAACTTTCAATAACATGGATTTATACAATAACAGTAGATAATACTCAATAGTCAGTCTCATCTAGAATTGATGGATATCTCATATGCCTGTACTGCATATAACAATAGCCGATATACATCTCTACCAACTCATATAAGCTCTGAAGTTACATATCTTATGATCACCAACAAACAGTCTCGCCAATAACTGATAAACTAATAACTGATATCTGGTAACGCCGAAGTACAACATCACTGATATCAAATAGATCGCTATCACCGTAACTCATCTCTACGAATCAAGTAATCAATAACCATATCAATATCTGAATAAGTCATCACCCATAAAAGAATATCAAATCTGGAAAGTCCTCTATATAAAATATATTCAGCTCATCTTAATGCATATCAGGTTTAACCATAAAGAATGTAAATCCAATATCATCTATAACACAAGTTCAGTCCAACTCCGAATAAGTTCATGTACCAATCCAGTAGTCATAATCTTTTAGTAAGGTAAGTTCACATCCAATATGTCCTCGATCAACTGCAATGTAGAATAGCAACTTCTAATACCAAACATCAATGACATATCATTTGACAGATCCCAAATGCCAACAATGTCCATCTCATCTCAATATCAGTCAGGCTCCAATAAAAGGAATATAGATTCTGGATAACTTCTAACTCATGATCGATTTAAGGCACAACTCAACTAATCCAGTCATATCTGATATGTCCTCAAATACTCAACTAAATAAGTCATGTCCAATTACAGATCATCATTCAATGCAAATAACATAAGTCCCAGATCAATCCAAAGTCATTACAACCAATTCATATTCCAATAGTTCTATAATCATCTTGTTCCAATACACATCGAGTAATCAGATGCAATAGTTGTTGTTCTAACATATGTCCATAATCAGTACTAGTCTACTCACTCTGACAAACTATATCTGATTTATAAGACTACACAGTACCTTCTTCTATTAAGATCAATTATGATATCCCCACACGACAATATATCCTGTACATGCAGCTAAGATCTATCATGATCGAATCATTATCACCAATATATATCTCTAGAGGTCACCTACAATCCATCCATATCCATCACATAACCCAAGGTTAATGTCTACAATCTAATAAAGGGGCTACACCAATCTGACAGGTCAACATTAGTCGACTAGGTCAAGTGGATAGGTCGACTAATCCAACTGCTAGTCGACTATAAAGGTGTCCAAGTCGACCAGCAGAGAAATACAGAGACTCAACACGTATCCTGGAAGCTATACTAGTCGACTAGGGACTGGGGTTAGTCGACTAACAGAGGTGTTAGTCGACTAATAACATAGGCAAGTCGACTAACCAAGCTCTGTCAATCCGAATCAGAGGTACACTGAAACCTAATCTCCCACACAATAAAATATGTATATGTAACCTCTCTTGCACATATCAACATACACGATGTCCACATTATTCTATGTACACAATTAAATCAAAATATAATCAATTACATATAAAGAAATGGAACTGAAAGGAGTAAACACTCACATCGGGAAATTTGGCCGTTGCCGGGCGAGTCGCCGTTACAGTCGCTGTGGTGTCGCTCTTCGCTATTGGACAGCATGGGAAGGTAGCCAAGGTGCTGGAGAAGGCCACCGTGCCGGTCTCCGACGACGACCTGGCGTGGATCAGGAGAACTCGCTGCTCGCCTGTCATGTGCGCTGGTTCTGGATTGCTGTGCTGCTGCTCTCCTTCCTGGGCTGCTGGTCCGGATCTCACCAAACAAATCCAAAATGCTGTGACACGCAACCAATACGTACAAATAATTATAAATACACGCTAAACACCCACACGTGCATACGAACATATACACGTACACGTACATATACACGTATACAAGCATACACATACATACATACATGCATACTTAAATAAATGCCAACGCATATTAATATAAGTACATACACTTAATTAAATGACATACCCATCTACACAAATGAATAGGAACACATGCATATAAATCATGCATACATATACATGATTATACATAAACACATGCATGCATCCAAATTAATAAATATACATATACATTAATTAATTTAATCCAAACATATCCAATTTAATTAAGTCCCATTTATTAATCACTAAATATACACATAAATGATTAAAGAATAAATTCATGCGTAAATATATACCATGCATAAATATTCAAATTAATAAATACCTATTATTAATTATAAATATCTATACATTAATTAAATTTCACCCATGCATTTTACTAATATATATATATATACACACACATACATGCATGTACTTAATTAAATAACATACACTTAATTAAATTAAATGACCACCCATCCACATAAATAAATAGTAACCATGCATATAAGTTAAGATACATTACTACACATTATATAAAACACATAAATATATAATTAACATGAAATGGAAGAGAAATGAAGTGGGAGAAGGAAAGTAACTCACCTAATAATGTGGTGATTTGCGGCGCACCGACGGAGGCTCCGACGGAGGCGTACGGGGCCGCGGAGGGTGTCGTTGGATAGAGCAACTCGCCGCGAGGGGCGTGGGGTGCGTACGCGCTCGCTGACAGCGATCAACGGCATCCCGCGGAGAGCCCGAAAATGATTCGGAGTAAGGTGCTCACACATGAAATAAAACACATATATAATTGTAAGTATATCTCACATTACACTCCCAATTAGCCCACGCACACACACATGCACATAATATAAATAAAAATGCAAATCTCAACTACACATTAAATTAATATATGCATTCATTTGCATTAAACATCATATAATAATAATACAAATAAAGGGAGATGAACAAGGGAACTCACGGCTGGGGACCATAGATAGCGGCCACACCACAGGGAGCTCTGGTCTGTTGTCCCTTCTTCCACCGTCAAGACCGGGAGGTCTTCGCTGATCTGTGAGAAACCAGCCCCGCCCACAAAAATCATTACCCAACTTGGAACGGGCAGGAGCAACACACCAGAGCCCAGATATCCCACTACATGATCCAGCGTTCCACCACCTTGAAGCCCCGCTAGATTACAAGCCCACGCTACTAAGCTCGGCTACAATTGGAAGGGACACGGCCAGGCTAGGCAGCTGCATGCGAAACATGGGTTCCGGATGGAGATGATCAAGGGAGTGGAGGAAAACGCCCGGGGTGGGGGCTGTGCTGCCGTGCGTGCGCCATGGAGAAGTGCTCGCCGGAGTTCGCCGCGGAGAGGAGATCCGGGGCTGCGCTCGGCCAACAGGGCTGCTGATGCTCGGGGAGATGGGCGCAGGTTGTGGCCTGGTTGTTGCGGCCTGCAGGGAGGAGACCGGGGTGCTCGGCCTGGGGGCGCTGCCATGGTGGCCTGGATATGGTGCTCGGCCATGGATCCGGGGAAAGAGGGGTAGTTGCAAATGGATCTCTGGAATCAAAGGGATTGGCTGCGGAATTGTGCGCAAGGGTCATGCAGGGGTGCGACCATCTAGGATCCTGGTGATGGTGTGGATGCTGCAAGGGGTGAAGACCTGGGGTGTGCGCTCGTTGATGGAGGCGGCGGATGAATTTGGGAAAAAGAAGATTAGGTTAATTAAATAGGTTTTGGATTTATATAAGATTATATATAGGAAAAGGTTTTGGGTTGTGGGCCTGGTGGGTACTAGGTTGAGTTAAAAGAGTTAAAGGGTATAAGGGTATGGGTATGTTTTGTGGGCTTGCTCAAGTGGGCTTGGGCCTAAATGAAAACAAAAATAGAAGGAAAAATATGTGGGAAAATGGAAAAAGAACTTAAGATAATTGGGTTGATGAAGAATGGAAAAAGAATAAGAAAGATAAGAGAGATGGGCTTGATCATCATATTACATAAACACATTTAAATAATAAAAATAATAATAATCATGTCAATAAAAATCATAGATGAAATGATAATAGTAATAACTACTATCAATAATAACAATTACTAATAAAGATCATATAGAAATAGTGATAGTAAATAATTAAAATTATTGATAGGAGATAAGGATAATAATATATAAAGCAAATGTTAATATCTAAAATATTTTGTACATATACTAATATTAATAAGTCGCAAATCAAGTTTATTAATAATAACAAAAAAAAATCAGAGGAACCAAAGAAATGCTAGACAATTAAAATACAGTATTATAAGGTAGTGGATATTACACCTTGCAACCTCTGGGATTTATGGTAGCTACCGAGAGTGCGCTTAAACCCCGAGCTTACTTTTAGTCCTACGGGCTTCCAGACAGCCTCCGGGCTTCACACACTTTATGAATAGTCTAGTTACTACTTGTTTATATGAATGATCGTGTGGTACTAACCCTCCTGCAGGTACTTACTCGACCTTATGGCCCTTTAGCCCTTATGGGCTTTCACCCACTTCCTCGAAAGAGGGGGTGCGTTCAGACCGTCAAGTCTTTTTTGCTCCACCTGGTAGGCGAGCCTAGCGTACAGTGCTTTACTGCTAACTCCATCCGAGCGTAGTTACGCCGTAAGAATAGCTTCATCACGAGTGATGCAGAGCAGTTCGCCCGCCTCCACACACATGCATTAGCCGCACCGCGGGCGGTAATCACGCCAAATGTGATGGCGCCTAGTGCTATACGTTAGCTTCGACTATCATGCTCTATATACTTTTGCTGGATGTGAAGAGTTTGAAATGTTTAATTATATGTTTTCCGGTATCATGTCACCTAACCTGTTAATCACCCGACAACTGATATCTGACTTTTGACTTGTTAACGACATCACATCTCTGTTGGACCTTAGATTTTGATGATAACATTTGTGATGCAGATTCATTAGAGCTCAATCTCAAAAGCTTATGCTGAGTTCTAATTGCTCAAGACTATTCAAGGATATTATATATTTTGTGTATTTTTTTATAGATTGTAAAAAGCCTTGATCACACACATAATATAATCATATAGTCGACTTATTCCCAAGTCTAGTCGACTAATATATCCTCTAGTCGACTTGATCCTTTATATTGTCGACTAAGTCTTTCCACAGATATATATCATCTCTCTGTTTATTGACTGTAACCAATATTAGTCGACTTATCCTCTCTGCTAGTCGACTAAGTTTAGTTTCCAGAGACTTATCTTTCTGTGTCAGTCTTGATATAGTCGACTTGATATTTTAACTAGTCGACTAACCCAGGCAATATTTGTTCTATTAGTCGACCAATTTCATACCCTAATCGACTATAGACAGTTTCTGACTGTTATTCAGTTATTGATATTCTAGTGTTTATCCAACGTTCTGATTTTCAAATTTGAGTTGATAACTTCCTAAATGATGATTGATTTCACCTATAAATAGGGATGTTATTTTAGGATGTTTACACCAATCAAAAATATTAGTTTTCTGTCCAAACTCTATTGAAAAATTCTGTTTTTCAGAAAACTAGTTTTCACTTACATTTCTTCACATAATTCCAATTCTATTGTGAAAAATTCTGAGAGTCCACCTATAAGAAACCTTGTTCACGATCACATACAAGTTTCAAGGCTTATAAGATATTTTGTAATCATTCAAAGAGAAGAGTTGTACAAGAGTGTCTTCTTGGTAAAGAGAAGAAGTTATACAAATTGTTGTCTTCTTGGTGTAGAGAAGAGTTGTACAGATCTGGCAAAGAGTGTTTTGTCAACTGGTGTACAAGGAGTTGATTTTGGGTGTATCAGAATCAGGATAAGGAAAATCTCAAGCGGGCTGCTTGGAGACTGGACGTAGGTCATGAGCACGAACCAGGATAAAATCTCTCATGTTTGCATTTACATATTTTGAGATTTATTCTGTCCATTATTCCTTTTCTTGCAAGTATTGTTATTAAATGCTATTCATCTCTCTTTTAGTGTTAATCCTTGTATACTGCAACTTGGCAAGGCTCTGATACAAATGTAGGATCTAAAAACAATGACAAAAGAGTTTCCTTCATCACAATTCAAAGAAAGACATTCTACACAACGTTCACTATTATTGATGGATCAAACTACAACTACTGGAAGTATAGAATGAAGATCTACTTGCAATCACTCAATTATGAACTATGAAACATACACCAAGCCGACCACCAATTACAATGCATGGAGTGAAGAACAAAAGAAGTCTGCAAACCTTGATGCCAAAGCAATGAATGCGCTTTTTGTGCCTTGAACAAAGAAGAATTCAATCGTGTGTCAACGGCTAGATCTGCAAATCAAATATGGCAGATTTTACAGGTAACACATGAAGGTACTAATAAAGTTAAAGAATCTAAAATTTCTGTTCTTGTTCACAGGTTTGAACTCTTCAAAATGAAAGAGAATGAAACAATTTCAGAAATGATTACAAGGTTCACTGACATTACAAAATTCTTAGTAGCCCTTGAAAAGGAATACACTCAAATCAAAAAAGTTCGAAAGATGCTTCGTGTACTCACATCAGATTGGGAGAAGAAAACCACTGCAGTAGAAAAGAAAATGATCTCTCAACAATGTCATTAGAAAATGTAACGCCACGATCCCAATGATACGGGAACGTCACTGCAACGCATATACGTAGGTCAGATGGTGCCCCACGTATATACGCTAAGCATTAAGTACAACGAGTATCAGAGCACAACACACAGCGTGGTATATTCATATGCCAACATACAAAAGATAAATACAAAGTTATACCAGTTATGATAAGCAACATCACTACACAAGTGTCCTTTATCACAACCCAAGTCCAAAATGACAAAATACGATCAAAAATACAAAAATGCTCACGTGAGGATGGGGATCCCGTGAACCAAAAAGAAGAGTCGGCACTATGGGACTAGAGCTGGTCAGTCTGCTCAGAAAAGTAAGCCCGGTCCTCTGTGGAAGGCTCCACTTCGTTCCAAGCCTCGGAATCTGAATATGCAAATCCAAAGGGTCAAGACATAATACAAGAAATAAAAATAGCCAAGTGACAAGAATCATGAATAGAGATAAGGAAGTAATACTAAGTACAATGCGTGACAAGAGACGTAAAACTAAATACGATAAAGACATATGCAATAATTCTACAATGGACGTCTTATTATTATTACTTGTCTTACTGTGATATCTAGCTATGTGACCCAGCGTCCCAGAGCACATAGATCCATATCATAGTAAAGCAAGATTGTTATTGGAAACAGCGGTTGTATCGACGAACTATGTTTACAGTGGGTCCCGTGCATGCCCGGGACCACGGCCCAGTATTGTTCCGTTGCTTGAAGACGGAACCTGCCGCTAGGCTAACAGGAAAGTCATGACAGTAAACAGGAAAGGGAGGAAGCACTCCCCTCGGTCCCCTGGAGTACCGCAGGTAAGACGGAAACATGGTGCACATCCTAATACCACTGTAAACACGAACACGTATCGATATCCGCATATTTCCCCCTGTCCCCCATGTAAGTTGGTGTATTTTAATAAAAGTCGGGTACATCATGCTTGGTGTTTTAGGGATAGCATGAAGGGTTGGTGGTACTTCCCATTTTAACGTGTTATGGAATAACAATATGTAACAACATGTCATGAGGCATAATACAGTAAAGTCCATCAGGTAACAAGTCATGTAGTACAGGTATGAAGCATAAACAAGACTAATGTAATATACATGCATCAGGGAAAAATCAGAAAGTCAAAAGAAAAGGAGTCAGAAATCTGTCCCAGAAAATAGGCTGCCGGTCGACCTCCGGTCGACTGCCGGTCGACTGGTGATATAACTGGCGGTCGAGTCCCGGTCGACTGCCGGTCGACCGTACCGAGTGCGTGAGCTCCAGATTTTGGCCGGTCGACTGCTGGGTCGACTGGTCCACCCTAATTCCTAAGCCGGTCGAGTCTGCGGTCGACTGCCGGTCGACCGCCAGCTCAAATCCGTGCACATTGTGCACATCGGTAGAGTGATCGGTCGACTGCGGTCGACCGATCCTCTGAAATAGGCTGCTGTTAAGGCAGAAATCTGATTTTCACATGGGTTGTTTCTAACAGTTTAAAGGTGGGATTTTATGGCATTATAGGACCTGATCTACTACTACAAGTACACTAAAACAGAGAATAGCCATGGTGATTAATATGTTCACATGGGAGAGTTGGATTTGCGTGTTAATGACCTAAAAATAGGATTTTTAGGTTATAATAGTACTAGGATCTCTACCCTAAGTATGTGGAACATTAGCTAGGTCTTGGTGAGTAAGAACTCACCTGGATGTGCTGGTTTAGAGTCTAGATCCAAGGATGGAGATGGTGAGGGCTTCGATCCACACTTGTAGTTGAAGCTAGGGTTGAAGAATTGCTCTCCTTGGTGTTGCCTTGGGAGTGATGGTTGAATGAAGCTCTAGATGAAGTCCTTGATGAATCCCTTGTGATCTAGGGGTGGTTGTGAAGAGATTGGGTGATTGGAGCTAGGGTTTGCTTGAGGAAGGAGAAGGGGATTTTGGAGAAGATTTCTTCTCTTGTTTGAAGAAATGAGAAAAAAGGGGAAGTTTGCAAATGATAAGAATTATAGTTTGGGATTTATGTGAAGGGGTTGGGATTAATGTGAAAGGAAAGGGTTTTCTTGCAAATTGTGGGGGTGAGGTGTCCCCTCACTTGGACACATGGCCGGCTGAGGGAAGGAGAGAGAGTTAGTGGGGTTAGGTAGGAGGGTGAGTGGGAAATGAGGTGGAATTGAAGTGGAAAAGGAAATTTGTAATTTTTGAAAAAAATGCCCGAAATTCAAGTATTTCGGAATGGTCTGGAAATTTTACCAAAAATCAAGAAAAATATTTGAAGACCAATGGTGAAATTCGTTTGAAGAAATACTGTATAGATTTTTAATTAAAAATCCCGGAATCAGTTATTTACCGACTCCGAAAGAATTTTCATAAATTTGTAAAAATCTCAGAAAAAGAGCATAAGTAGGAAATATGATTCTAAGCAATAAAGTCTAAAGGACTTTCTAAGAATTCCTAACAGTTTGGAAGATAAAAAATTCGGAAATCGGTCAGCGGTACTGGCGACCCCGGCTTTGAAGAAATTCATTTTAATTCCAGAAAATTCCAGAAAATCACATAAAATCTAAAATATTGGAAAATGATATTTGAAATAAAATCGGCCAAATACGGAAGGTACATCGGAAAATACGGTCAAAGGACTGGATACGCAACTAGGCACGTATTCCGGGAGAGGGGTATTACAGTCTACCCACCTTACAAAAATTTCGTCCTCGAAATTTCATAAGGTGAAAGATAACAGGAAAAGCAACAGATAGATATGGATACAAGGAAAGATAACGGTAAAGAAGAGTAGAAGAAAAGAGTCTTACCCAATCAAGATGTGAAAAGTTGAGGATAACGCTCCCGGATAACGTCCTCACGCTCCCAAGTGGACTCTCCTGGCGCATGCCTGTTCCATGACACCAATACCAATGGAATAGCTCTGTTCTTCAGTGTCTTGACACTCCTATCCAGAATGGCCAACGGCTGTTCTTGGTATGATAAATCCGGTTGTAACTCCAGCTCAGAATGATCCAGAATATGGCTGTCATCCCTGACATACTTCCTCAACTGAGACACGTGGAAGACATTATGCACCCCGTCCAAAGATGGCGGTAATGCCAATCTATAGGACACATCTCCCACACGATCCAGGATCTCGAAGGGGCCAATATATCTCGGACTCAGCTTCCCACGTGTACGAAACGGATCACTCCTCTGGTAGGTGATATCCTCAAGAATACATGATCCCCAACCTGGAACTCCAATGGCCTTCTCCGAGTGTCTGCCCAACTCTTCTGCCTACTCTGAGCAGCCCTGAGATGATTTCTGATAACCCTGACTTTCTCTGTAGTCTGCATCAGAATCTCTGGTCCCAAAAGACTCCTCTCACCGACTTCATCCCAACAAATCGGTGATCGGCACTTCCTACCGTACAATGCCTCAAAAGGTGCCATCTTAATACTTGCCTGGTAGCTGTGTTATATGAAAACTCAGCCAAGTGAAGATGGTCTTCCCAAGATCCCCCAAAGTCAATCATGCAAGCCCTCAACATATCTTCAAGGATCTGGATAGTCCTCTCAGATTGTCCGTCTGTCTGAGGATGATAAGAAGTACTGAATTTCAGACGAGTTCCCAGACTTTCTGGAGACTCTCCCAGAAATGAGACCTGAATCTGGTGTCTCTATCTGACACAATACTAACTGGAACTCCATGCAGACGAACCACCTCCTTCATATACTTATCTGCCAGAACCTCTGTCGACTGGCCTACCCTGAATGGTATGAAGTGAGCTGACTTGGTAGGCGATCAACTATCACCACACCGCATTATTACCCTGGGACTCCGAGGTAACGCCGTCACAAAATCCATGGTGATATGCTCCCACTTCCATTCGGGTATCGGCAAAGGTTGAAGAAGTCCAGCTGGTCTCTGATGCTCGATCTTTATCTGCTGGCAAACCAAGCATTTGGCAACAAACTGGGCTATCTCCCTCTTCATAGCATTCCACCAAAAGTGCTCTTCAGGTCCTGGTACATCTTGTTTCCCCAGGGTGTATAGAATAAGCTGATCTGTGTGCTTCCTCCAAAATCTTCTGTCTGACTTCTCCTCGGGGAACACAAAGTCTATCTCCAAAATACAATGCACCATCTGGGTGAATGCAGATATCCGTCCTCAATCCAGCCTCCACCTGAGCTCTGAATGTCTGCAATCTGGGGTCCTCCTTCTGAGCTTCCTTGATTTCCTCTATCAATGATGACTGGATCTGTAAAGCCATGAACTGCCGGCCTTATCACCTCCTTGCACTAACACCAAATCCAGTCTGATGAACTCCTGAATCAACTCCCTCTGCTGCGTGAGGTGGACTAGCACTCTGTTCTCTGGCATCCTGCTCAGTGCATCAGGAACGGTATTGACCTTGCCGGGATGATACTGCAAGTCAATATCGTAGTCCGCCATAAGCTCCAACCACCTCCTCTGCCTCATATTCAACTCCTTCTGTGAGAAAATATATTTGAGGCTCTTGTGATCTGTGTATATCAACACTTTGTCTCCAGAAGGTAGTGTCTCCAGATCTTCAATGCAAAATATCACCGCTGCCAACTCCAAGTCATGAGTTGGGTAATTCCTCTCATGAGGCTTCAACTGCCTAGATGCATATGCTATAACATGATCATGTTGCATAAGCACACACCCCAGGCCTTTACCTGATGCATCACAGAAAATGACCATCCCCCCTCTTCCGAAGGAGTCCTCAAGATTGAGCTGTGATAAGCCTCTGCTTCAACCGCTCAAATGCTGCATCACAATCTTCTGTCCATAAGTATCTCTCCCCTTTCCTGGTGAGCCTGGTCAACGGAGCTGCAAGTCTAGAGAAATCCGGACAAAGCGTCTGTAATATCCGGCTAGTCCAAGAAAGCTCTTTATCTCGGTCACCGTCTTCGGAACTGGCCAATTCTGCACTGCCTGGACTTTACTAGGATCAACTGAAATTCCTTCTGCTGAAAATGTGTCCAAGGAAAGCTATGCTGTCCAACCAGAATTCACACTTGCTCCTCTTGGCATGAAGCTGCTCCTGCTGAAGAGTCTGCAACACAATCCTCAAGTGCTCTGCATGCTCCTTATAACTCTTCGAATAGATCAGGATGTCATCTATAAAACACCACTACAAACTGATCCAGGTAAGGAGAGAACACTCGGTTCATCAGGTCCATGAAGACTGCAGGGGCATTTGTGACTCCGAAAAAGCATAACCAGAAACTCATAGTGGCCATATCGGGTCTGAATGCTGTCTTCGGGACATCCTCCTTCTTCACCCTCAGCTGATGGTAACCCGACTGCAAATCTAACTTAGAAAAAACACGGGCTCCATGAAGCTGATCAAACAAGTCATCAATCCGGGGGCAAGGATACTTGTTCTTGATGGTGACCTTGTTCAACTCCTATAATCAATACAAAGCCTCTTACCACCATCCTTCTTATTCGCCAAGAGCACTGGAGCTCCCCATGGTGAAGTGCTTGGCCGAATCAATCCTGTGTCCGAATACTCCTGCAGTTGCTTCTTCAAGATCTCCAACTCTGCCGGTGCCATCCTGTACGGAGCCTGGATATAGGAGCTGCTCCTGGAATTGTATCAATGGAGAACTCAATTACCTCTCCGGTGGAAACCCTGAGACCTCAGCAAAGACTTCTGGAAACTCATCCCACACTGGCACTCCTTCAGAACCTCCGAAGTGGTCATCTGAATCTCCTTCTTAGCAGGCTTCACCTCTCCACTAAACTGGAACTCCGGCTGATGCGGGATTCTGAAATGATCTTCCTTCCTCTACAGTCAATCACCGCATAGTACTGACTGAGCCAGGTCATGCCTAAGATTACGTCGTACCTTTGGTGTCTAGTACGAGCATGTCTATGGCCAAGATCTTCCCACAAAGTTCCACTGGACAGCCAGCACAAACTCTAGAAGATATAACTACCCCATTCCCGGTACTTATCTCCCACTTGTGGTCTAAAGCCTTAACAGGTATGGAATGAACAGCCACAAAATGGTCGGAGATATAACAGTGGGATGCACCGAATCGAAAGAGAGCGAGAACAGGTATAGAATGAACTCTGATGTTACTGTAATCACTTCCTCTGAAGCCTCAGCCTCCTCTGCTGTCAGGTTGTAGGCCTGACCTCTGCCACGCCCTGCTGCTGTCCGGGCTCCTCTCTGCACTGGGCGAACAACATGCGGTGGAGGAAGGGGAAGAGCTCTCCTCACCACTGGTCCCTGGTGTCTCTGCCCAACTGGCCCTGGTAGTACCCTCTGTACATTCTGCCCTGAGGTGCCGGCAAGGTTTGATTAGCAAACCCTATCCTCCTATGCGGACAGGTCTCCACGGCATGGTCTCGTGCTCCACACACCAAACACCATCCGTTTGCCCTCCGGCAATTCTGCTGGGAGTGTCCTGGCTTCTGGCAGAAATTGCAGATAAGGACCTGGTCGAGCCACCTGGTAAGGAACTGCCCTGAATGGTTGCCTGGCCGGACCTTCGCTGCTCTGGATGGTCCTCCTCTGCCCACCGGCACAAACGGCCTCTTCATGGCCTGGTTCTCTAGCTTCTTCTGAAACCCACGCTCCACCTCTCGAGTGATGGTGAGAACCTCAGCATAGGTCTTCAGCTGCTGGGGCATCAGAAACATCTGGATCTCCATCTGTAAACCCTGCTGAAACCTGCTTGCCCTCTTCTCTTCATCTGACACCATGTAAGGGGCAAAGCGACTCAGCCTGAGGAATTCTGCAGCATACTCATCCACGGATCTGTCCCTGTTGAAGCCTGATGACTGCTCCTCCATGTCCTTCTGAGCAGTGGCGGGAAAGAACCTGCTATAAAAGCTCTTGGAGAATGTATCCCAAGAGATAGGCTCCTTCAAGCGAGCCTCCTCTGCAAGCCACCAAGTCCTGGCTATGTCCTTCAGCTGGATCTTTGCAACCTCCACTTGGTTCTCTTTAGGCACCCTGGCGGCGTTCAGCAGATCGGTGGTGTCTGTTAACCACTGTTCAGCCTCTAATGGTCTCTCGACTCCCGTGAAGACGGCCGGTTGCAGCCGCGGAAGTCTGAGATGTTCCCCGGCTCTGCTCCTTCGGGGCTGCCAACTCCTGCCTGAGGAGCTCAGTCTGCTGCTGCTGATTCTCCATCTGCTGTTGCTGGTTTCCAGCATAGTCTGAATGATCCTCAGGACATCAGCACCCTTCCTCCTACGGGTCCATTCGGTACTTGCCCGACATTGTTGCGACCCGAACGTCTCTCCATACCGGAAGGGATAAGATCTGGAATTGGAAACAAGGGAAAGGAGTTTAGGATACGAAGGAATTGATCAACGAAGGAATCAAGAAGGACTATATAACTTTGTACATTGTAGTTGGCATTAGCAAATCACTAGAATTTGCCACTTGGTTGTACTTTTAGGTTTGAGAGCCTAGGCTCTGATACAACCTGTAACGCCCCGATCCCAATGATACGGGGACGTCACTGCAACGCATATACGTAGGTCAGATGGTGCCCCCACGTATATACGCTAAGCATTAAGTACAACGAGTATCAGAGCACAACACACAGCGTGGTATATTCATATGCCAACAACAAAAGATAAATACAAAGTTATACCAGTTATGATAAGCAACATCACTACACAAGTGTCCTTTATCACAACCCAAGTCCAAAATGACAAAATACGATCAAAAATACAAAAATGCTCACGTGAGGATGGGGATCCGTGAACCAAAAGAAGAGTCGGCACTATGGGACTAGAGCTGGTCAGTCTGCTCAGAAAAGTAAGCCCGGTCCTCTGTGGAAGGCTCCACTTCGTTCCAAGCCTCGGAATCTGAATATGCAAATCCAAAGGGTCAAGACATAATACAAGAAATAAAAATAGCCAAGTGACAAGAATCATGAATAGAGATAAAGGAAGTAATACCAAGTACAATGCGTGACAAGAGACGTAAACTAAATACGATAAAGACATATGCAATAATTCTACAATGGACGTCTTATTATTATTACTTGTCTTACTGTGATATCTAGCTATGTGACCCAGCGTCCCAGAGCACATAGATCCATATCATAGTAAAGCAGATTGTTATTGGAAACAGCGGTTGTATCGACGAACTATGTTTACAGTGGGTCCCGTGCATGCCCGGGACCACGGCCCAGTATTGTTCCGTTGCTTGAAGACGGAACCTGCCGCTAGGCTAACAGGAAAGTCATGACAGTAAACAGGAAAGGGAGGAAGCACTCCCCTCGGTCCCCTGGAGTACCGCAGGTAAGACCGGAAACATGGTGCACATCCTAATACCACTGTAAACACGAACACGTATCGATATCCGCATATTTCCCCCTGTCCCCCATGTAAGTTGGTGTATTTTAATAAAAGTCGGGTACATCATGCTTGGTGTTTTAGGGATAGCATGAAGGGTGGTGGTACTTCCCATTTTAACGTGTTATGGAATAACAATATGTAACAACATGTCATGAGGCATAATACAGTAAAGTCCATCAGGTAACAAGTCATGTAGTACAGGTATGAAGCATAAACAAGACTAATGTAATATACATGCATCAGGGAAAAATCAGAAAGTCAAAAGAAAAAGGAGTCAGAAATCTGTCCCAGAAAAATAGGCTGCCGGTCGACCTCCGGTCGACTGCCGGTCGACTGGTGATATAACTGGCGGGTCGAGTCCCGGTCGACTGCCGGTCGACCGTACGAGTGCGTGAGCTCCAGATTTTGGCCGGTCGACTGCCGGTCGACTGGTCCACCCTAATTTCCTAAGCCGGTCGAGTCTGCGGTCGACTGCCGGTCGACCGCCAGCTCAAATCCGTGCACATTGTGCACATCGGTAGAGTGATCGGTCGACTGCCGGTCGACCGATCCTCTGAAATAGGCTGCTGTTAGGCAGAGCAGAAAATCTGATTTCACATGGGGTTTCTAACAGTTTAAAGGTGGGATTTTTATGGCATTATAGGACTGATCTACTACTACAAGTACACTAAAACAGAGAATAGCCATGGTGATTAATATGTTCACATGGGAGAGTTGGATTGCGTGTTAATGACCTAAAAATAGGATTTTTAGGTTATAATAGTACTAGGATCTCTACCCTAAGTATGTGGAACATTAGCTAGGTCTTGGTGAGTAAGAACTCACTGGATGTGCTGGTTTAGAGTCTAGATCCAAGGATGGAGATGGTGAGGGCTTCGATCACACTTGTAGTTGAAGCTAGGGTGAAGAATTGCTCTCCTTGGTGTTGCCTTGGGAGTGATGGTTGAATTGAAGCTCTAGATGAAGTCCTTGATGAATCCCTGTGATCTAGGGGTGGTTGTGAAGAGATTGGGTTGATTGGAGCTAGGGTTGCTTGAGGAAGGAGAAGGGATTTTGGAGAAGATTTCTTCTCTTGTTGAAGAAATGAGAAAAAAAGGGGAAGTTTGCAAATGATAAGAGTTTATAGTTTGGGATTTATGTGAAGGGGTTGGGATTAATGTGAAAGGAAAGGGTTTTCTTGCAAATTGTGGGGGTGAGGTGTCCCCTCACTTGGACACATGGCCGGCTGAGGGAAGGAGAGAGAGTTAGTGGGGTTAGGTAGGAGGGTGAGTGGGAAATGAGGTGGAATTGAAGTGGAAAAGGAATTTTGTAATTTTTTGGAAAAAGCCCGAAATTCAAGTATTTCGGAATGGTCTGGAATTTTACCAAAAATCAAGAAAAATATTTGAAGACCAATGGTGAAATTCGTTTGAAGAAATACTGTATAGATTTTTAATTAAAAATCCCGGAATCAGTATTTACCGACTCCGAAAGAATTTTCATAAATTGTAAAAATCTCAGAAAAAGAGCATAAGTAGGAAATATGATTCTAAGCAATAAAGTCTAAAGGACTTTCTAAGAATTCTAACAGTTTGGAAGATAAAAATTCGGAAATCGGTCAGCGGTACTGGCCGACCCGGCTTTGAAGAAATTCATTTTAATTCCAGAAAATTCAGAAAATCACATAAAATCTAAAATATTGGAAAATGATATTTGAAATTAAAATCGGCCAAATACGGAAGGTACATCGGAAAATACGGTCAAAGGACTGGATACGCAACTAGGCACGTATTCCGGG
>JAVJIF010031490.1:0-57639 GCA_038442645.1 Agave tequilana
ATGGTGCCCCCACGTATATACGCTAAGCATTAAGTACAACGAGTATCAGAGCACAACACACAGCGTGGTATATTCATATGCCAACATACAAAAGATAAATACAAAGTTATACCAGTTATGATAAGCAACATCACTACACAAGTGTCCTTTATCACACCCAAGTCCAAAATGACAAATACGACAATCAAAAATACAAAAATGCTCACGTGAGGATGGGGATCCGTGAACCAAAAAGAAGAGTCGGCACTATGGGACTAGAGCTGGTCAGGTCTGCTCAGAAAAGTAAGCCCGGTCCTCTGTGGAAGGCTCCACTTCGTTCCAAGCCTCGGAATCTGAATATGCAAATCCAAAGGGTCAAGACATAATACAAGAAATAAAAATAGCCAAGTGACAAGAATCATGAATAGAGATAAGGAAGTAATACTAAGTACAATGCGTGACAAGAGACGTAAACTAAATACGATAAAGACATATGCAATAATTCTACAATGGACGTCTTATTATATTACTTGTCTTACTGTGATATCTAGCTATGTGACCCAGCGTCCCAGAGCACATAGATCCATATCATAGTAAAGCAAGATTGTTATGGAAACAGCGGTTGTATCGACGAACTATGTTTACAGTGGGTTCCCGTGCATGCCCGGGACCACGGCCCAGTATTGTTCCGTTGCTTGAAGACGGGACCTGCCGCTAGGCTAACAGGAAAGTCATGACAGTAAACAGGAAAGGGAGGAAGCACTCCCCTCGGTCCCCTGGAGTACCGCAGGTAAGACCGAAAACATGGTGCACATCCTAATACCACTGTAAACACGAACACGTATCGATATCCGCATATTTCCCCCTGTCCCCCATGTAAGTTGGTGTATTTTAATAAAAGTCGGGTACATCATGCTTGGTGTTTTAGGGATAGCATGAAGGGTTGGTGGTACTTCCCATTTTAACGTGTTATGGAATAACAATATGTAACAACATGTCATGAGGCATAATACAGTAAAGTCCATCAGGTAACAAGTCATGTAGTACAGGTATGAAGCATAAACAAGACTAATGTAATATACATGCATCAGGGAAAAATCAGAAAGTCAAAAGAAAAGGAGTCAGAAATCTGTCCCAGAAAATAGGCTGCCGGTCGACTCCGGTCGACTGCGGTCGACTGGTGATATAACTGGCGGTCGAGTCCGGTCGACTGCCGGTCGACCGTACCGAGTGCGTGAGCTCCAGATTTTGGCCGGTCGACTGCCGGTCGACTGGTCCACCCTAATTTCCTAAGCCGGTCGAGTCTGCGGTCGACTGCCGGTCGACCGCCAGCTCAAATCCGTGCACATTGTGCACATCGGTAGAGTGATCGGTCGACTGCCGGTCGACCGATCCTCTGAAATAGGCTGCTGTTAAGGCAGAAAATCTGATTTTCACATGGGTGTTTCTAACAGTTTAAAGGTGGGATTTTTATGGCATTATAGGACCTGATCTACTACTACAAGTACACTAAAACAGAGAATAGCCATGGTGATTAATATGTTCACATGGGAGAGTTGGATTTGCGTGTTAATGACCTAAAATAGGATTTTAGGTTATAATAGTACTAGGATCTCTACCCTAAGTATGTGGAACATTAGCTAGGTCTTGGTGAGTAAGAACTCACCTGGATGTGCTGGTTTAGAGTCTAGATCCAAGGATGGAGATGGTGAGGGCTTCATCCACACTTGTAGTTGAAGCTAGGGTTGAAGAATTGCTCTCCTTGGGTGGCCTTGGGAGTGATGGTTGAATTGAAGCTCTAGATGAAGTCCTTGATGAATCCCTTGTGATCTAGGGGTGGTTGTGAAGAGATTGGGTTGATTGGAGCTAGGGTTTGCTTGAGGAAGGAGAAGGGGATTTGGAGAAGATTTCTTCTCTTGTTTGAAGAAATGAGAAAAAAGGGGAAGTTGCAAATGATAAGAATTTATAGTTTGGGATTTATGTGAAGGGGTTGGGATTAATGTGAAAGGAAAGGGTTTTCTTGCAAATTGTGGGGGTGAGGTGTCCCCTCACTTGGACACATGGCGGCTGAGGGAAGGAGAGAGAGTTAGTGGGGTTAGGTAGGAGGGTGAGTGGGAAATGAGGTGGATTGAAGTGGAAAAGGAATTTTGTAATTTTTTGGAAAAATGCCCGAAATTCAAGTATTTCGGAATGGTCTGGAAATTTTACCAAAAATCAAGAAAAATATTTGAAGACCAATGGTGAAATTCGTTTGAAGAAATACTGTATAGATTTTTAATTAAAAATCCCGGAATCAGTTATTTACCGACTCCGAAAGAATTTTCATAAATTTGTAAAAATCTCAGAAAAAGAGCATAAGTAGGAAATATGATTCTAAGCAATAAAGTCTAAAGGACTTTCTAAGAATTCCTAACAGTTTGGAAGATAAAAAATTCGGAAATCGGTCAGCGGTACTGGCCGACCCCGGCTTTGAAGAATTCATTTTAATTCCAGAAAATTCCAGAAAATCACATAAAATCTAAAATATTGGAAAATGATATTTGAAATTAAAATCGGCCAAATACGGAAGGTACATCGGAAAATACGGTCAAAGGACTGGATACGCAACTAGGCACGTATTCCGGGAGAGGGGTATTACAGTCTACCCACCTTACAAAAATTTCGTCCTCGAAATTTCATAAGGTGAAAGATAACAGGAAAAGCAACAGATAGATATGGATACAAGGAAAGATAACGGTAAGAAGAGTAGAAGAAAAGAGTCTTACCCAATCAAGATGTGAAAAGTTGAGGATAACGCTCCCGGATAACGTCCTCACGCTCCCAAGTGGACTCTCCTGGCGCATGCCTGTTCCATGACACCAATACCAATGGAATAGCTCTGTTCTTCAGTGTCTTGACACTCCTATCAGAATGGCCAACGGCTGTTCTTGGTATGATAAATCCGTTGTAACTCCAGCTCAGAATGATCCAGAATATGGCTGTCATCCTGACATACTTCCTCAACTGAGACACGTGGAAGACATTATGCACCCCGTCCAAAGATGGCGGTAATGCCAATCTATAGGACACATCTCCCACACGATCCAGGATCTCGAAGGGGCCAATATATCTCGGACTCAGCTTCCCACGTGTACCGAACCGGATCACTCCTCGGTAGGTGATATCCTCAAGAATACATGATCCCCAACCTGGAACTCCAATGGCCTTCTCCGAGTGTCTGCCCAACTCTTCTGCCTACTCTGAGCAGCCCTGAGATGATTTCTGATAACCCTGACTTTCTCTGTAGTCTGCATCAGAATCTCTGGTCCCAAAAGACTCCTCTCACCGACTACATCCCAACAAATCGGTGATCGGCACTTCCTACCGTACAATGCCTCAAAAGGTGCCATCTTAATACTTGCCTGGTAGCTGTTGTTATATGAAAACTCAGCCAAGTGAAGATGGTCTTCCCAAGATCCCCCAAAGTCAATCATGCAAGCCCTCAACATATTCAAGGATCTGGATAGTCCTCTCAGATTGTCCGTCTGTCTGAGGATGATAAGAAGTACTGAATTTCAGACGAGTTCCCAGACTTTCTTGGAGACTCTCCCAGAAATGAGACCTGAATCTGGTGTCTCTATCTGACACAATACTAACTGGAACTCCATGCAGACGAACCACCTCCTTCATATACTTATCTGCCAGAACCTCTGTCGACTGGCCTACCCTGAATGGTATGAAGTGAGCTGACTTGGTAAGGCGATCAACTATCACACACCGCATTATTACCCCTGGGACTCCGAGGTAACGCCGTCACAAAATCCATGGTGATATGCTCCCACTTCCATTCGGGTATCGGCAAAGGTTGAAGAAGTCCAGCTGGTCTCTGATGCTCGATCTTTATCTGCTGGCAAACCAAGCACTTGGCAACAAACTGGGCTATCTCCCTCTTCATAGCATTCCACCAAAAGTGCTTCTTCAGGTCCTGGTACATCTTGTTTCCCCCAGGGTGTATAGAATAAGCTGATCTGTGTGCTTCCTCCAAAATCTTCTGTCTGACTTCTCCTCGGGGAACACAAAGTCTATCTCCAAAATACAATGCACCATCTGGGTGAATGCAGATATCCGTCCTCAATCCAGCCTCCACCTGAGCTCTGAATGTCTGCAATCTGGGGTCCTCCTTCTGAGCTTCCTTGATTTCCTCTATCAATGATGACTGGATCTGTAAAGCCATGAACTGCCCGGCCTTATCACCTCCTTGCACTAACATCAAATCCAGTCTGATGAACTCCTGAATCAACTCCCTCTGCTGCGTGAGGTGGACTAGCACTCTGTTCTCTGGCATCCTGCTCAGTGCATCAGGAACGGTATTGACCTTGCCGGGATGATACTGCAAGTCAATATCGTAGTCCGCCATAAGCTCCACCACCTCCTCTGCCTCATATTCAACTCCTTCTGTGAGAAAATATATTTGAGGCTCTTGTGATCTGTGTATATCAACACTTTGTCTCCCAGAAGGTAGTGTCTCCAGATCTTCAATGCAAATATCACCGCTGCCAACTCCAAGTCATGAGTTGGGTAATTCCTCTCATGAGGCTTCAACTGCCTAGATGCATATGCTATAACATGATCATGTTGCATAAGCACACACCCAGGCCTTTACCTGATGCATCACAGAAAATGACCATCCCCCCTCTTCCTGAAGGAGTCCTCAAGATTGGAGCTGTGATAAGCCTCTGCTTCAACGCTCAAATGCTGCATCACAATCTTCTGTCCATAGTATCTCTCCCTTTCCTGGTGAGCCTGGTCAACGGAGCTGCAAGTCTAGAGAAATCCTGGACAAAGCGTCTGTAATATCCGGCTAGTCCAAGAAGCTCTTTATCTCGGTCACCGTCTTCGGAACTGGCCAATTCTGCACTGCCTGGACTTTACTAGGATCAACTGAAATTCCTTCTGCTGAAACTATGTGTCCAGGAAAGCTATGCTGTCCAACCAGAATTCACACTTGCTCCTCTTGGCATGAAGCTGCTCCTGCTGAAGAGTCTGCAACACAATCCTCAAGTGCTCTGCATGCTCCTTATAACTCTTCGAATAGATCAGGATGTCATCTATAAACACCACTACAAACTGATCCAGGTAAGGAGAGAACACTCGGTTCATCAGGTCCATGAAGACTGCAGGGGCATTTGTGACTCCGAAAGGCATAACCAGAAACTCATAGTGGCCATATCGGGTCCTGAATGCTGTCTTCGGGACATCCTCCTTCTTCACCCTCAGCTGATGTAACCCGACTGCAAATCTAACTTAGAAAATACACGGGCTCCATGAAGCTGATCAAACAAGTCATCAATCCGGGCAAGGGATACTTGTTCTTGATGGTGACCTTGTTCAAACTCCCTATAATCAATACAAAGCCTCTTACCACCATCCTTCTTATTCGCCAAGAGCACTGGAGCTCCCCATGGTGAAGTGCTTGGCCGAATCAATCCCTTGTCCGAATACTCCTGCAGTTGCTTCTTCAAGATCTCCAACTCTGCCGGTGCCATCCTGTACGGAGCCTTGGATATAGGAGCTGCTCCTGGAATGTATCAATGGAGAACTCAATTACCCCTCCGGTGGAAACCCTGAGACCTCAGCAAAGACTTCTGGAAACTCATCCCACACTGGCACTCCCTTCAGAACCTCCGAAGTGGTCATCTGAATCTCCTTCTTAGCAGGCTTCACCTCTCCACTAAACTGGAACTCGGCTGATGCGGGATTCTGAAATTGATCTTCCTTCCTCTACAGTCAATCACCGCATAGTACTGACTGAGCCAGGTCATGCCTAAGATTACGTCGTACCCTTTGGTGTCTAGTACGAGCATGTCTATGGCCAAGATCTTCCCACAAAGTTCCACTGGACAGCCAGCACAAACTCTAGAAGATATAACTACCCCATTCCCGGTACTTATCTCCCACTTGTGGTCTAAAGCCTTAACAGGTATGGAATGAACAGCCACAAAATGGTCGGAGATATAACAGTGGGATGCACCCGAATCGAAGAGAGCGAGAACAGGTATAGAATGAACTCTGATGTTACCTGTAATCACTTCCTCTGAAGCCTCAGCCTCCTCTGCTGTCAGGGTGTAGGCCTGACCTCTGCCACGCCCTGCTGCTGTACGGGCTCCTCTCTGCACTGGGCGAACAACATGCGGTGGAGGAAGGGGAAGAGCTCTCCTCACCACTGGTCCCTGGTGTCTCTGCCCAACTGGCCCTGGTAGTACCCTCTGTACATTCTGCCCTTGAGTGCCGGCAAGGTTTGATTAGCAAACCCTATCCTCCTATGCGGACAGGTCTCCACGGCATGGTCTCGTGCTCCACACACCAAACACCATCCGTTTGCCCTCCGGCAATTCTGCTGGGAGTGTCCTGGCTTCTGGCAGAAATTGCAGATAAGACCTGGTCGAGCCACCTGGTAAGGAACTGCCCTGAATGGTTGCCTGGCCTGGACCTTCGCTGCTCTGGATGGTCCTCCTCTGCCCACCGGCACAAACGGCCTCTTCATGGCCTGGTTCTCTAGCTTCTTCTGAAACCCACGCTCCACCTCTCGAGCGATGGTGAGAACCTCAGCATAGGTCTTCAGCTGCTGGGCATCAGAAACATCTGGATCTCCATCTGTAAACCCTGCTGAAACCTGCTTGCCCTCTTCTCTTCATCTGACACCATGTAAGGGGCAAAGCGACTCAGCCTGAGGAATTCTGCAGCATACTCATCCACGGATCTGTTCCCCTGTTGAAGCCTGATGAACTGCTCCTCCATGTCCTTCTGAGCAGTGGCGGGAAAGAACCTGCTATAAAAGCTCTTGGAGAATGTATCCCAAGAGATAGGCTCCTTCAAGCGAGCCTCCTCTGCAAGCCACCAAGTCCTGGCTATGTCCTTCAGCTGGATCTTTACAACCTCCACTTGGTTCTCTTTAGGCACCCTGGCGGCGTTCAGCAGATCGGTGGTGTCTGTTAACCACTGTTCAGCCTCTAATGGTCTCTCGACTCCCGTGAAGACGGCCGGTTGCAGCCGCCGGCTAAGTCTGAGATGTTCCCCGGCTTCTGCTCCTTCGGGGCTGCCAACTCCTGCCTGAGGAGCTCAGTCTGCTGCTGCTGATTCTCCATCTGCTGTTGCTGGTTTCCCAGCATAGTCTGAATGATCCTCAGGACATCAGCACCTCTCCTCCTACGGGTCCATTCGGTACTTGCCCGACATTGTTGCGACCCGAACGTCTCTCCATACCGGAAGGATAAGATCTGGAATTGGAAACAAGGGAAAGGAGTTTAGGATACGAAGGAATTGATCAACGAAGGAATCAAGAAGGACTATATAACTTTGTACATTGTAGTTGGCATTAGCAAATCACTAGAATTTGCCACTTGGTTGTACTTTTAGGTTTGAGAGCCTAGGCTCTGATACCAACCTGTAACGCCCCGATCCCAATGATACGGGGACGTCACTGCAACGCATATACGTAGGTCAGATGGTGCCCCCACGTATATACGCTAAGCATTAAGTACAACGAGTATCAGAGCACAACACACAGCGTGGTATATTCATATGCCAACATACAAAAGATAAATACAAAGTTATACCAGTTATGATAAGCAACATCACTACACAAGTGTCCTTTATCACAACCCAAGTCCAAAATGACAAAATACGATCAAAAATACAAAAATGCTCACGTGAGGATGGGGATCCCGTGAACCAAAAAGAAGAGTCGGCACTATGGGACTAGAGCTGGTCAGTCTGCTCAGAAAAGTAAGCCCGGTCCTCTGTGGAAGGCTCCACTTCGTTCCAAGCCTCGGAATCTGAATATGCAAATCCAAAGGGTCAAGACATAATACAAGAAATAAAAATAGCCAAGTGACCAGAATCATGAATAGAGATAAGGAAGTAATACTAAGTACAATGCGTGACAAGAGACGTAAACTAAATACGATAAAGACATATGCAATAATTCTACAATGGACGTCTTATTATTATTACTTGTCTTACTGTGATATCTAGCTATGTGACCCAGCGTCCCAGAGCACATAGATCCATATCATAGTAAAGCAAGATTGTTATTGGAAACAGCGTTGTATCGACGAACTATGTTTACAGTGGGTCCCGTGCATGCCGGGACCACGGCCCAGTATTGTTCCGTTGCTTGAAGACGGAACCTGCCGCTAGGCTAACAGGAAAGTCATGACAGTAAACAGGAAAGGGAGGAAGCACTCCCTCGGTCCCCTGGAGTACCGCAGGTAAGACCGGAAAATGGTGCACATCCTAATACCACTGTAAAACACGAACACGTATCGATATCCGCATATTTCCCCTGTCCCCCATGTAAGTTGGTGTATTTTAATAAAAGTCGGGTACATCATGCTTGGTGTTTAGGGATAGCATGAAGGGTTGGTGGTACTTCCCATTTAACGTGTTATGGAATAATAATATGTAACAACATGTCATGAGGCATAATACAGTAAAGTCCATCAGGTAACAAGTCATGTAGTACAGGTATGAAGCATAAACAAGACTAATGTAATATACATGCATCAGGGAAAAATCAGAAGTCAAAAGAAAAGGAGTCAGAAATCTGTCCCAGAAAATAGGCTGCCGGTCGACCTCCGGTCGACTGCCGGTCGACTGGTGATATAACTGGCGGTCGAGTCCGGTCGACTGCCGGTCGACCGTACCGAGTGCGTGAGCTCCAGATTTTGGCCGGTCGACTGCCGGTCGACTGGTCCACCCTAATTTCCTAAGCCGGTCGAGTCTGCGGTCGACTGCCGGTCGACCGCCAGCTCAAATCCGTGCACATTGTGCACATCGGTAGAGTGATCGGTCGACTGCCGGTCGACCGATCCTCTGAAATAGGCTGCTGTTAAGGCAGAAAATCTGATTTTCACATGGGTTGTTTCTAACAGTTTAAAGGTGGGATTTTTATGGCATTATAGGACCTGATCTACTACTACAAGTACACTAAAACAGAGAATAGCCATGGTGATTAATATGTTCACATGGGAGAGTTGGATTTGCGTGTTAATGACCTAAAAATAGGATTTTTAGGTTATAATAGTACTAGGATCTCTACCCTAAGTATGTGGAACATTAGCTAGGTCTTGGTGAGTAAGAACTCACCTGGATGTGCTGGTTTAGAGTCTAGATCCAAGGATGGAGATGGTGAGGGCTTCGATCCACACTTGTAGTTGAAGCTAGGGTTGAAGAATTGCTCTCCTTGGTGTTGCCTGGGGAGTGATGGGAATTGAAGCTCTAGATGAAGTCCTTGATGAATCCCTTGTGATCTAGGGGTGGTTGTGAAGAGATTGGGTTGATTGGAGCTAGGGTTTGCTTGAGGAAGGAGAAGGGATTTTGGAGAAGATTTCTTCTCTTGTTTGAAGAAATGAGAAAAAAGGGGAAGTTTGCAAATGATAAGAATTTATAGTTTGGGATTTATGTGAAGGGGTTGGGATTAATGTGAAGGAAAGGGTTTTCTTGCAAATTGTGGGGGTGAGGTGTCCCCTCACTTGGACACATGGCGGCTGAGGGAAGGAGAGAGAGTTAGTGGGTTAGGTAGGAGGGTGAGTGGGAAATGAGGTGGAATTGAAGTGGAAAAGGAATTTGTAATTTTTGGAAAAATGCCCGAATTCAAGTATTTCGGAATGGTCTGGAAATTTTACCAAAAATCAAGAAAAATATTTGAAGACCAATGGTGAAATTCGTTTGAAGAAATACTGTATAGATTTTTAATTAAAATCCCGGAATCAGTTATTTACCGACTCCGAAAGAATTTTCATAAATTTGTAAAAATCTCAGAAAAAGAGCATAAGTAGGAAATATGATTCTAAGCAATAAAGTCTAAAGGACTTTCTAAGAATTCCTAACAGTTTGGAAGATAAAAAATTCGGAAATCGGTCAGCGGTACTGGCCGACCCCGGCTTTGAAGAAATTCATTTTAATTCCAGAAAATTCCAGAAAATCACATAAAATCTAAAATATTGGAAAATGATATTTGAAATTAAAATCGGCCAAATACGGAAGGTACATCGGAAAATACGGTCAAAGGACTGGATACGCAACTAGGCACGTATTCCGGGAGAGGGGTATTACAAGTATGGTTATATTGCATACTGCACAGCTGTATGTTCATTTCTATCACGTCACCACTATAAACATTATTTATTATATAAAACTGGATACTAATGTAGACATGACCCGATGATAACATGCTAGGTAATGAGGTATAAAATATGATATTTTTATATTTCTACTGATTCTTAATTCCTATCATATGGTATCACTGATACATAAACATGTATTATATATTATTATCGTGCCTGTATTATTATAGTACATATTACTCTTCCTTCATTTTATCACTCACAATGTCGCTTTCTGACGACCCTGGGTTTGCGTGCCCAGATTGGAGATCCGAGATATCGCTGTACCAGATATTTCTGAGATTATTTTGAGATTGTCCCCCTTTCCAATTCATAGATATCTTTGTGACTTGTTTCTTTTATCTTATTTATCACTGTTTTCATATCCGTTATAATCACTGACCTCTTTTGTAGGTATTCTTGTACTTATTTATGCTGGACTTATTGTGTATCTTATATATATTCCCTGCATTGAGGCTTAGCGTATATACGCGAGGGTATTTTCGCTCTGCGTATATACGTCACCATAGCGTCCTCGTACTGCGGGATCGGGGCGTTACATAGTGGTGGTATCAAAGCCTAGGTTCACACCTAGTGTGGGTAACCACTTGTGTCAATGTTCGGGCTCTTACCAACAGTACAATCAGATTCAGATTAGAACTTATCTGTATCTGAATTTAAAGATTCCAGCTATGAGTACAAGAATGCCATTTCATTGAAAATTCATTCATCGATGCTTTTCTATTCCCTCATTTTGGTTATCAATCAGAATATTCTGATTTTCTTCTTCCTTTTTCTTCATCCTATGGATTCCAGTTCTCTAACTTTGACTCACGACACCAATTCTCCACCCTACTTTCACTATCGATATCAGAGTGGCGCAGCAGAAGCGTCGTGGACTCATAACATTCAGGTCTATAACTGTAAATATTGTTCTCCCACCTGACCTGAAATTCGAGCACGAAATTTTTTTGTAAGGTGAGGAGAAATGTAACCCCCAATCCTTGATGTACGTATTACAGTATCAGTGCTCGATACAATGTATAAGTTGATTTGACATTCCTGGTAGTCAGATTGAGCCAATTTCAATATTCATGTAACGAGAATACAGGACTACTCATGTAACAATAATCCATGTGACATGAAAATGGTCAATGTAACGAGAATACAAAGACAATCATCATATACACACAGGTGAGTCTATGCAACAGTGAGATATGATTACAATAACAATATCGATGCAAAACATGATCCGTGTCATATGTCCTCAAGTACATGCAATAACATTGTCCAGTGTATCGGTGGGTCGTAATGGTGACAGTGTCATAGTGACAATATCTGGTATAATGAGTACGCGTGTATCAGTGTACATGTATTAGTATTGCGTAACTATAATAGATGTCCATGAAGTGACAATGTCCAGTGATGTGATAGATGTAACTAAAACATGTGGAATAGATAATAGTTCTTACACTATTTATCAAAATGAAATTCCTCTAATTAATCATCTATCACTTATAATTATATTAAATCATAAAGCAGATGAAAGTATTATTTTATTGTTTATGTTTACTAAAATATCATGCATATTCTTATTACAAGACATGACTTCTCTATAATTAAGTTATTATTAACATTTATAGCGATTTACCCATATCCACGATTTATTAACTAAAGCAATCACTCAATTTATTAAACATGAATAAATATAATTATAAAATGAAAATACTCACAAACTGACCATGAGAATGTAGCTTTCTTTCCACGATCGTAACGGTTTCAGAATCGTCCAAATCGGACTCCGGAGGCTCCAATTATCACCTGAACACTAAAAATAATAAAAATATGTTAAATGTATAATAAATAGGTCAAAACGCAATATTATAAAGTATCAGGGGTTTTTATGAACTTTTACCTTATATTGTTTTGGATGCGGATTAGGGTAGCTTATTGGGTCGGTTTAGATCCAATAACCCGACCCAATTAACTTAAGGTATTGGGTAAATGGGCTAGTGAATTTATGGGTTAAAGGGGTTTGGATTCGGGTTGGGTTCACGACCCGTTAAAGGTTGTGAACCCATAACAACAACGGCAGTAGCTAGCAGCAGCAGAGACTCTGTTGTGCATGTGCTGTGGCGACGGCGAACGAAACCCATCGGCGGCGGGTCTAGCCGCCGGCCGCAGTCACAGAGTGAGAGAGAGAAGAAGAAGAAGAAGAAGAAAGGAGGAGAAGAAGGAGAGAAGGAAAAAAGAAGGAAGGGGGTGGCGCCCGGTTGGGGAGCGCGGTGGCGCGCAGCCGCCGGCCGTCTGGCCGCGGGGATGGGTCAGGCCGCCACCTGGCTTGGACTGAATCAGTGGAGAAAGGGAGAGAGAGACGGTGAGAAAGAGAGAGGGGAGGAGAGAGAGAGAGAGAGAGAGAGAGGAAAGAGAGAAGAAAGAGAGGAAGTTTGAGAGAGAGAGGGGAGGTTTTGAAGAGAGAGAGATTTAAAGGGGAAGAGCTGGTGGTGGAGGAAAGGCGTTGGAAAGAAAAAAGAAAGGAAAAACTTGGAGAAGAAGGAAAGGAGGAGAGAAAAAGAAAAATAAATTTTTATATTATTTTAATAGGGTTAAATTTTGACTGATTCAGAATGGTCCCCAAAAATTCTATAAAATAGCAAATATTACGCTGAGAAGGAAAGTGAAATCAGATTCTAGAAATATTATCCGGTTTGCAAGTTAAAAATCTTGGAACGTATCACCGATACTAGACGACACGGTTTGGCTGGATTTTGGAATAATTTAGAAAACTTTTCAAAAATATCAGAGCATAGATAATATAATTCTAAGACACAATGTGCGAAAAATTCTAGAAACTCAACTCCGCTTGTGAATTAAAAATCGTAGAGCCGATTATCAGTATCGGTCGACACCGTCTACGGAGATTTTCTAAAATAATCCAAAAAATTCTAGAAAATTCTGAAAAATCTAAAATATTGGAGATTCCTATTACTGGACATGTGAGTTTGATATGCGATGTGTGAAACTAAGTAACAAGTGAATCCAAGCCACGGGGGTACCTCTAGAATCCCACATCTATTGTTTCCCATTTCCCGTTATCTTGTTTCATACTCTCAACAGAGCTCATGTCATGTTGTCGTGTTACATGTACCATGCACTCTACTTATTCTTAATACACTGTATAATTTAAATATAATAAATATAACTTGGTGATGGGGGAGACTTGACGGTTGATTAGATCTTATCGGGTGGATGTATTGGATCCCATTTTAGTCGCACTACAGGGGATGATAGTGCTGGCTACTGATTGCATATAGCTCCATGAGCTCCTGTTTCCTGCTCCCCTCTTAGCGGAGGGCCCTGGTCTCAGCAGTCAGGGGTCTGTTTATGGCCGTGATCTCGGGTATGCATGGGATACCCTACACCTACCCGATAAGAGCTCCTTGACCATTGAGTTTTCAATAACATAATAAATGGTATATAAACAATAGTGACGTCAGGAATGCTTGTTATTTGGTCACTCTCTCGTTCGAATCATGGTACCCGTATGCCCTGTTCGGATGGGTTCGTCTGGAGTGCGGGCTCCGGTATGAACTACCAGTGGTATGGGACACTGGAGGAGATTGATTAAAATATGAGGCGGTAGTGATTACTATTATTGTATAAATCAAATGACATACTCGACACATGTATATATTGTTCCTTATATTTTTACTATTCCTGATATGTTATCCACAATCATGTCACCTGTATTCCTTGTTACACTTTCTTATTTTGTTACACTCCATGTGGTAACACACTATTCATGGACAGATATACTCTGTATTGCATATATTCTGCTTTATATATACTTGCAGACATCATAGTGCGTATGCACAACATAGTACTATGGTTTTGTTGCATACTACACAACTGCATATTCATTTCTATCACGTCACCACTATGCAACATTATTATATATAAAACTGGATACTAATGTAGACATGACCCAATGATAACATACTAGGTAGTGATGGTATTAAAATATGATATTTTTATATTTCTACTGATTCTTAAATTCCTATTATATGGTATCACTGATACATAAACATGTATTATATATTATTATCGTGCATGTATTATTATAGTACATATTACTGCTTCCTTCATTTTACCACTCATTAGGTCGCTTTCTGACGACCCTAGGTTTGCATGCCCAGATTGGAGATCCGAGATATCACTGTACCAGATATTTTTCGAGATTATTTTGAGACCGTCCCCCTTTCCAATTGATAGGTATCTTTGTGATTTGTCTCTGTTATCTTATTTATCCCTGTTTTCATATCCGTTATGATCACTAACCTCTTTTGTAGGTATTCTTATACTTATTTATGCTGGACTTATTGTGTATCTTATATATATTCCCTGTACTAAGGCTTAGTGTATATATGTGAGGGAATTTTCGCTCTGCGTGTATACGTCGCCATAGCGTCCCCGTACCCACGGGATCGGGATGTTACACTCTACCTAGAGGGTTAGTCTCTACAACTTATGCAAAAACCTGAACAAAGCTAAAGGCAAATGGCGGAGAAACTCTACGGACTGCTATGGGCCCACAAGACCACCAAACGCATTCTGAAACCTCATTCTCTTTGGCTTACAGAATGGAGGCGATCTTCCCGATTGACATCAACATGATGACATTGCGGGTGGAAGGAGTGGTCCCATATCAGAACGACACCCTTCTCCGTCTGATGTTGGATCATTTGGAGGAAAGGCGACAACAAGCCCAAATTCCTACATCGTGACCTATCAACAGTAAATCCGGGCGGCTCACCACAAGAAGATGAAGTCTAGGAAATTCCAAGTCAGAGACCTGGTCCTCAAGATTCAGCGCACGCGACAAAAGGATCTAGGACCCAACTGGGAGGGTCCCTACATCGTTATTGCTCACGGAGGCAACGGGCCATACACCCTGGACGATCAGGACAGGAACCAACTCAGTAAGCAATGAAACTCTTTTCACTTGAAGTGATACTATGGTAAGTCATATAACATTCAATGAAAGGATCATGTTCTGCTATCTTAATCGCGTTCCACCCAACTCTGATATCTTCTCCGAGCATCGTGCACATTCTCTGCAGCCTATACGGGTCTTCACCCTAAGGGCGACCCTCAGGGAGCCTCTTGAAAGATGAAGGCTCGCCGGCATCGATCCCTCGGAGCCAACCTATATTAGGATATATCATAATGGATGCCCGAGCAGATCTACGGCCTATACGGGTCTACTCCATGACAGTGACCCCTTGGGGAGCCTCCTAAAAGATGGAGGCTCGCCCACGTCGATCCCTCGGAGCTAGCCTATATCGGGATATACCATGATAGACGCCCGAGCAGATCCATGGCCTATACGGGTCTTCACCTTAACAGTAACCCCTCAAGAAGCCTCCTGAAAGATGGAGGCTCGCCAACGTCGATCCCTCGGAGCGCCTATAATGGGATATACCCTGATGGCTGCCGAGCAGATTCACGACCTATACGGGTCTTCACCCTGACGGCAACTCCTCGGGAAGCCTCCTGAAAGATGGAGGTTTGCCCACTTCGATCTCTCGGAGCCAGCCTAATCGGGATATACCCTGATGGCCTCTCGATCAGATCCATAGCCTATACGGGTATTCACCCTAATGGTGACCCATCGGGGAGCCTCCTTAAAGATGCAGGCTCGCTCACGTCGATCCCTCAGAGCTAGCCTATAATGGGATATACCCTGATGGTCGTCCGAGCAGATCACAGCCTATACGAGTTTTCACCTTGACGGCGAACCCTTCGATGAGTCTCCTGAAAGATGGAGGCTCACCCACGTCGATCCCTCGGAGCCAGCTTTATAATGGAATATACCTCGATGGCCGCTCGAGCAGATCACCACAGCCTATAAGGGTTTTCACCCTGACGGTGACCCTTTGGGTAGTCTCCTGAAATATGGGAGCTCGCCTACGTCGATCCCTCGGAGCTAACCTGTAATTGGATATACCCAGATGGCCACGCGAGTGGATCCATTGCCTATATGGGTCCTACCCTAACGACTACAAAATAGCTCCTGCTGCTAATTCTCGAAAATGTCCTGAAATACGGAAACTCACATGCATTAACCATTTGGAGTTAGCCCACAACAGGACTATCCCGATGGCCCCCCGAGCGAGGCAAAGTCTACCTTGGACCAACATCTGCAACATAGCTCCGAAGCTAGAAGCTTCCCTATTTAGGTAAACATTTGTAGGTGCCATTGGGGAACAAATCCCGTTCGAGAACCATATTCCAAGTAATCTCAAATGCTTCGGGACCAAGGCAGCACCTCGAACAGATACAACAAGAAGTTAAATCTCAAACAAGGTAAAATCTAAACAATACATGTGTTAAAGTTCTCTGCTTTATTATAGAATTTTTTTAATTACATCCATCCAAGTACAAAGTGTGGATATATTTAACAAGTGTGATACAAGTACAAGTTTTGGTTTTGCATGAATGTGTTCTTCCTGAGCGAAAAAGCGGAGGCGTTCATTGTTGTGTCCCCAGCTGTGTCATGGTGATGACTTCTAAGCAAACAATCCACCAGGGTCGAATGAACGACGATACCAAGAACTCTCAAAAAAATCACCAGTAAGGAGAACGGCGACCAAGTCGTAGACTGAAGCCTGCAAGGCAAAGGAGGATACTGATGCTAAGATTGTAACTCCGGAGAGGAAACGGGTAAGGAGGCGGCACCCCATAAGAGCACAGACGATCGACCTTTGATCCCAGAACTGATGTCGAATGCTCTTATGCTCACTGCTTCATACTCGCTGCAAGGAAAGAAAAGGAGGTCAAACTCAAACTTCTTTCCAGTCTGCTCCGATAAATGGCAAGCAGACTGGAGGACCAAGTAGAAAATAGGTCATTCCATATCCATCCCAACAGTTGGGCCTCGTCGTAAGAGTTGAAACCTCTTGTGAGCCCATCACAAAAGCTGAAACTCCTTGACAAATGGACTCCTGAACATCAGGAGTGCAACAGATGTCACCACCCTCTCCCTCTCCTTCCTCCACTGAATGAAGAACGAAGAAGATATCACCACTCGCAAAATAGAGAAAGACTTTAGCAGCAAGTAACTTTCAGGAAGCAGTTCAGATCTCTCCTGAAGAGTTCCGCCCAATTTACAGGTAGAAGAAGCCTAAGCGTCAACTGCTCAAGCTCCGAATCCCAAAGGAAGACGAAGCATTGCTCGACTTGAGACCCTACACATGTCATAGAAGAAGGAACTCGAACTGTCGCACCAGATACGTCATGCCTTCCTCAAAAATCACTCGCATTCACAAGCGACGATTATTTTATCAACGTCGTAATGGATGAGACGTGTATTTAAGGCTCTACCAGCCTGTAGGGCCACGCACGCCACAACAACACAAGAAAGAAGCGACAGCAAATTGACTCGAGTCAACCTCAGGCTTTATATCACTTTTTTCTCCCCTCCCCTTCAAAGTCCCTGAGAACTTATAAACCCGTGGGAGAGTTCTCAGCCTCCTCCAAAGAGAAGAGAGGAGAGGAGGCATCTGTAGTGGTCACCTTCTGACCCGTTTGAGATTGTGACACGTATCTATCCGGCCTCAAGAGATGCGCGACACGGGGCCACCTGCAGAACACCTAATCCAAAGTCTTCATCCAGTTGGAACTCCAAGCGGGTGGGATAATTAAAAGAGGAGGTAAATCTGGTTACAGGGAATCTCCATCTCTAAGGCCAATCCTTATTCAAATAGGTCAGTTACCCCTCAGGAGCAATTCGTCATTATCTACAGCAAGGCACATACTACCGGATAGAGTTGGACTCTCCCCTATCTCGATTCAAACTGGGATGTTCAGTTCAACCTCCATCAAAATGAGGATTTTAAGTATTCAGACTGTGCAGGACTCCCTAACCTTATCTGGTTGACATAACTTATATATAACAGATCCCTTCCAACGAGAAAGAAGATCACAATCGAAATCCAGAAAACCTAACGCACTAGAGAAACCCACCTGTAATTACCATTGTTATAGTGGAATTCTCCTCTCTCTTCGTGGTTTTTCCCTTTACGGGTTTCCACGCAAGTTCTGTGTTTGCGTTTATTATGATTTCGATTTAGCTATCTCTCTCCATTATTTTGGTGTGTAGATTAATTCCTTAAGAATTTACCCACTGTATTAACCAAACGAAGAATACTCAGCCACTTCTTCTCCTTGTCCCCTCAACTAACGAAGGAAGAGGTAAAGCATACTCAGCTTTTGGAGTCTCGCCCTCCAGAAGGAGGTCACCAAATATTTGTTGTCTGAGAAGGTCCTCATCCAGGTTCAGTGCCAGAGCCGCGGTAGCGCCCCCCCCCCCCCCCAACAAAAAAACCGAAAAGTGCTCTCTGTCTTTGATTTGTGCGCCGGCCTCGCCTGAAAGAAATGCTTTAGTTCCTTTAAGAGATGTCGGCGGCCAATGACACACCCGATCCATTATTTTGTGCCCCTGTCTTTGAAATCCTAGCTCCGCCACTGTCTAGATTAGCCTTAGGCCCGGAAGCCTTATGGTAAGACCTTGAAATACTTTCTCGAACATGTTATTTTTTGACCTTAAATTCTTTTTCTCCTCTTGCAGAGACCATATCCAACCACTAATCCTTCATAAACAAGGCACTAATGAAGTTTTTTACACCATCGCAGCATGCCCAATTGTTGGCATGCAACCGCCCACTGCCCCAGTGCACATGGGAACCCTCTGTGCCACAATCTCTCCTTTTGTTATCTAAGCAAAAGATGTTCTTTGTTTAAAAAAAAAAAAATCTTATGGTTCCACTATCGTCGGACTTGACTCAAGTCAAGATTGAGTTCAAATCCAACTTGAGTTCATTTATATTTTATTTTTTTGAGTACTAAATTAGATACAAGCATGAGCCAACCATATATAAAAAAAAAATCGATGTACTTTCTTCATGTTAATATTGTTTTCTACTTTGAATTATGGATTCTTCCAATATATCATAAACTATGTGCCTCAAGGTATCACTAACTAGATTATAGGTGATAGGCATGAAGATCGATGTACTAGAGTCAAGAAAACCCAACTGAGCTTAGCTCGTGTAGTAATACAAACTCACTGAGAAGGGGAGGTCATTGGTTACAATCTTCACAAGTGCAAAGGAAAGGGATTTTCAACAAAAAATACACGACTCGTTATTTAGTAGGGTTAATTGCAGATACACCTCCTGTACTATAGATACTAGAGCAGATACACTCCCTCAACTCTTTTATTAGTAGACAGACCTCTTGCTTTCATATTATTTTTTTTTATTCAAGTTGAGTTAATTTCATTTTTTTTAATTTCCTAACTACTCTTTAGCAATATTACTCTTTTATATTAATTGCTTCCCTTTTCTCATATGAAATTAACCCAATTTGAATTAAAAAAAAAAATATGAAAGCACGTGACATGTCTGCTAATAAAAGAGTTGAGAGGTATATTTGCTCCAGTGTCTATACAACAAGGGGTGTATCTGTAATTAATCCTATTTAGTATTCATTATGCAGCGACTGATATCTATGACACATGAAACTGTTTAGTGGTTTGAGGTAATTGTGATTTACTTATGCAGCAGTAGTATCTACTAGAATTCAAATAATTCATTCCATTGAGAGTCTTTCCTATGATAAGAAGTTTTTCCTCCATTATGGAGGTTTTAGTCATAGTTATCATGATTAGACATGAAAATGAGATAAAATATATGATAATGAGGCAAACAAGTACTCCTAAATATAGGAAGCACATGTGCCCAAGTGTGCGCGCACGAGGGCACGCACGCTTCTTGGTTATGTATACATCAAAATAAAAATTACAACAAAATATTCAAACTAATTCAGTGAAATTAACGAAAAATAAGTATTATAAAAATGAAACATCAATGTAATTTGAAAAATATAGAAAACAATTGATTGATATAAGTTGTTAATCCCGATAATCAATCAATAGAAATTTGTCCAATTGGTTAGGTCGATGAAAATCAAGTGGGAGGTTTTTTGTACAATTGAACATTTCTTAATTACAGAACCGCCTGTCAAATTTCTTCCTTAGATATCAATCAGACTGGTATTTAGTCAGTCTCGTATTAGTAATAAATCAGCAAGATAAATAATTCAATGATAATTTATCTAGCAATAATATTAATTAAAATAAATATTTCAGCATGAATACTTTATTCAGCATATTCCGTGTAATAATAACGATAGTTCAAATAGACAAAAAATATATTGGAATTCAACAACTCCTGCAACCACTGAGTGTTTGTATAACCGAATAGAGTAACAGAAATAAAACCAGATTTTAGAGTAATGTACGCGTAAAGCGAATTTCTTTAAGACAATTAAGACCCCGCTACGGTGCGTACGGAATAATGGATGTTGATCACCCAAGATACAATACTCATTCATGTGTTATGCGCAACACTTTATAAAATCATGTACAGTCAATCTAAAGTAGACTCTTACCTTCCACTTGACTGAAAATATGACAAAAGATCACGAACCAAAAATCGGATTTCATATACAATTCTGAAATCTGAAGAGATTCTAATTGTACTTGATTGAGTTTTGAAATTCTCACTTGTTTGAGTTATTCATCTTTTTTGGGGTGGAATCCTATATAGGAGTTTGCAGGAGCAACAGTTTGGAATGAGATGCATCGGTTCGGTGAGAAAGGGTGCATCTGTTCGCCCGCAACTGGTTGCAGCCCTTCGGTTGACAACGATCTGCACCCGTTCATCTGTAACGGGTTGCACCCATTCGTCTGTAACGGGTCGCACCCGTTCGGCTGTAACAGTTTGCACTTTTTCATAAGAGAATGGTTTTTGAGCTGGCCCAAAAACTGGGCAGGTTTTTGAGCTGGCCCAAAAACTGGGCCCATACCCGAGTTCAACCTCGCACCTGCACCAGATCCGTTCGTACCAAAACCCGAAGCGAGTTTAGGGCAAGCCCACACCCGCGCATTGGCACCGACACTGGCACCGGGCTAGGACGAGGCAGGGTGAGGTACGATGGCGGTGCGTGTGGGCATGGCTTCCCCAAAACGTGCGTGAAAAACTCTAAGTACCCTGAGGGCATGCCCTTAACTCCAAACTTATTATATATAAACCACTTAACTTTTTATACCGCTTTTAATGTGAAACTAAAGAGTTTTAACTCTTTTTTGTCCCATTTAGCTATTGCATTAGACCAACTTCTGACTTGAATATCTCATTCATTCGAAAATGGAATTGAATATGTGAATATATCACGTTCATCCCCAATGAAAGGAGAACACATTCTAACCATCTTCCTTGCATTTCGAGTAACGGATCCTGCCAAAAATTCAGCTCAAGTTCATCTAAAAACTCACTTGATTAATTCAAGTTTTCAACAATCTCCCACAATGAATGAAGATTCAAGAAATTATACATAATATGAGACTAACTCTATAGTGAAAGGCACTTTAGGAAAGAAACTTCATTAGGATAAGTGAACTCGATCTTGAACCTTCCGTAGCGAAAATCTTATTGAACTTACTGACCAATCAGTGAACTATATCTTAAACTGTTAGCTGTTTGTGTAAGCCAAATCAACATGCCTCATGCAGTAACTTTTTAAAATCAACTTTGATTCTCGGTTGTGTCTATTTCGACCATGGACATTCTTGATATTAGAGAGTGTATTTAGGGAATCACAGCCTCTATAGAGATTCCCAAAAGCAAGCCCCAGCTCTACACTCAAATAGGTGATCATCCTATTAATAGTAGTCTAGTTTATCTAGTTTATCCACTTATTTTGATAACAAAATGTTAGCATTATTATAAGTATTAAGCTTATCCTAAACCCAATTGTAGAAAGCTCTTTGATGCACCATAAGAATGGGAAGGAGTCAAACTCCTAAGTGTTTATCGCAGAGTCAAACTCCTAAGTGCTTGCTTTTGACATAGTTAAATACATAACATGAAGGTGTGTTGAGAAAAAAGAAAAAAGGTTAAGTCGTGAGATGAGCATTAAGAATAGAGAGAACTTTGCATTAAAATAGTAAATGAACCTATAGAATTATCATCAAGGTTCTTTCTGGACTGCCTATAAGACAACTGCTTATGGATCATGCTTAATCATACTTTCCAAAGGGTAAGTTCAGTCTTGATAGCATTTCTTGTGCCAAAGAGATCATTTCGGCCTCCCACATCAACAACCTTAACTTGTTCTCAAATTGGATAAAAGGCATTCGAATCTTATAATTGGTCTGTCCCAGCTGATCTTCTGCATGCTAGAAGCTTTGGTAAATGTTGGCTATGACCTTGGCAGCCCCACCAGCAAGATCGTCATCATTGAAGCCAAGACTTGTTAATTTTCATTCGTCATATTTCAGTATTAATTAGTATACTCTATGTAGTTTGTATTAATTAGCCATGCTATTAGTATTATCATAATAATATAATGATATCATGCAATCAGTTATATGCATATTTGCAAGAATTCAACTAAACTATATATACTACAGCTTAATTTTAAGGTATTATTGTTATGATCATGCAAGTACCAGAGAAATTTCCATGCCCATGTGTTTATTTATGAGATAAATTTGTTTATTTAATTGATCCAGCTTTTCTTCTTTTCTTGTTGAGGATAATCCAGCTCTTTTCTTCTGTTTTTGTTAGCAGTACAGGATATTTAATTTAATTTATGACCGAAATCTCCATCTAATCAACCATTGAACATGTACTATGTGTGATTAGGGGAAAATGTTTTTTAATTCTTACAAGGAAAACAGAATCATATGATTCATATCAGAAAAGATAAAATTATTTAATTATTTAGTTTATAACTAACTTGTGGGACAAGTTGGGTATGTTTAAATCTAATATTTATAGAATATAACGAGCACGTGCTATGTGTTTATAAATGATCTTTTCAGTGCATTTTATTTTCTGAATATTTGATTATCTCCTCAAATTGTTTACATCTTTGTATGGTTTATACCATTTGCGACGTGAGATACTATACAGAAAATTCAGTTTTTCCCTTCTCGATATTTATATTTTTTCCCCTCATGGAGACAAACTTTGACAGGACAGGAAATGCACAGAACATACGGATACATTACTTATTTCTTCCAATACGACAACAATACGAATACTATCCCAAAGGTCAATCACAGGAAGAGACACTGCAGCCAATCACTTAGTGGAACATCATAGTTCAATAAGATGGCAGCCTTCATCTTACCTTGGACAAATGCATCATGCTCATACAAATATAATGGAAATCTCAATTAGATCAATATGGGTTATCTAAGGCTTGATAGGATCACGAAACCGTTCTGACTCCAGTCTCACAGTGAATGGAGCAGTCGCGAGTTTTCAGTACTGGCAGAGGCACGAGGGAAAACTGAATCTCCCTCTTTCTTACTCACGGCAGTATGCGTACAGTTTGGATCACTCAACAAATAGGTCAGAGGTTGCAAGGACTTCTGGAGTTTAGACATGTGTTTAACACCTTGTAGATCATAATATTCAGAATCGAACATCAATATAGATGGCCTATCATGCCATCGATCATAATGTACAGAAAGTTGAAGTAGGACAATTCCCGAAGATACCAAAGGTGAAAAGGTAATAACATCACCAAGAGAGATTCCTAATTTGAGAGTGAAACACAAAATTTCCTGAATGATTTCATGGGGTATTCAATATGCTCCACAAGGCTTGTATAATAGAATTAGAGACAAAAAGATCAAGATATACCCAGATTCTGATATTGTCCTTCATTTACTAATTAATGGGAAAATTGGGTCCTTAAACCACACCACAAATTAGGGATGGAAATGGGGTGGATTTAGTCTAATACAGTCCATTTCCGTATAAGTTGTTATCCGGATATGGACTTGTACATGTCTAGGTAGCGTGGACACTTCATATGTCGAACCGTCTCGTGTCAGACACGTGTCAAACAGATGTATCGAATATAATATTTCTATTTTGTATGTACTTTTTAAATTTTATGTGTGTCCTTTTGTCATGTTTTGTGGTGCTCATATCGGTGTCTCTGTCCGTGCAACATAGGTACATGTATATCTAAATTATATATGTTCCTCTAATATATCCACTAAAATCCCTATCTGATTCATATCTGCTCTACTAAAGGGACATGTATACACCAATGTCCAATCGATTTTCAGCCTTGCTCCAAATGGATGGCAGAAATTTTATTATTACACTTGAATAATTACATAGAGTAAACAAATCCGTAGCGCATTTGTCTGGTCAGGCCATTACAAGGGTTGTTCTTTGACTTTAGTGTTAGCCTTCAGGTTAAGCTACTAATTCCACATTGAGCAATGAATTCAGGAACATATTCTTTCATTAAGCGTTGCTCTCATTTAATCACATTAATAGCTTGACATATAAATTTGTAGTATCTCTATTATAATTCTTAATAAAAATGAGTTTATGTGTCACGGAAAGATCTTTAGGAGAATACACACAGTAGTTTTTTTATGATAACTAGTAAAGCAATCAGTACCAAAGGAAAGAATGAAATGGATATGTCGAAACTCCCATTGCAATTTTCTTATAAAGAAGAAACAAGACAAAACAATGCAATATCGTAGCAAATGTATCACATTCCATCGACCCTAACATTTCAAGATTATTTTTTCCCCCAGAAAGTCCAGTAATAAATTGAAAATATATTGCAACAAAAACCATGTATCATTCAAAACACATTAACAAAATATTTGTAGGACTATTTTCATCCATTGAGTACCTGAATTGAAGGAATATGTTGCACTCTAGAGTAATCTTCACCGGCCGGGGTTGACCTCACCCTTTCTATGAAATTCTCAGGCATACTCACCAATCTCAGCTTCTGTAATGTAACAAGGAACTCAAATCCCAACGGTACAGCCTTCAATTTGGAACATGACATGATCCAGAGCTCCTGAATGCACGGCATAGCTCCTTCCTCCACCTCCCACTCTTCCAAATCACCCAATCCAGTAAGTATGAGAATCTTCAGCTTATTAAACCCCGGGGTACTGATTCTCATCGCCTTACCCTCAAATGCCTCATATAACTGAAGAAACACTAAACTGGGAAGCTCTTTGAGAATAGGAAACGGATCATCAGAAAGCCGAGACAGCCCCAGCCTAAGCTTTGTGAGGCTTTTGATGGTACAGAACCAATCTGGAAGCCTTCCCAAGTATGCCGCTATGTGTAGCTTATGAAGAGACGGAGGGGGAGTCATTGAGCTCAAATGAAGTGTTTTAGGTTCATCAATTGAGAATATCGAAAGTGATGACAAATTAGGCATGTTGTTGATCGACGAGCAGAGAGGGATAGAGTCTTCAGTTTTCAAGTGTTCAATACTCAATTTCCGTAACTGAGTCAGTTTCCTTATCTCATGAACAATAGTTCCACTGGCTTGTAGACCGGTCACTACTTGAAGCCTCTCCAAGTATGAAACCCCCTTAGGTGCTTTGATGCACCCCTCAACTTGTTTCATTTCAAGATGCCTCAACTGTCTAAGGTTTTGCATTCCAAATGACAGTTTTCGGAGATTGGTTCTTCTAACATCTAATGTTTGCAAACTATGCAAGTTCTTCAAAGACTGTGGAAGTTCCATAATACTTGTTCCCCTCAAACTCAAATACCTCAAGTGTATAAGATCTCCGACCTCACTTGGAAGCTTTGTTAAGCAAGCATCATCTAAATCCAACACTCTCAGTAACCGCAAGGAATGCAAAGGTTGGCTCGTCCCAAACATGAAAAATGAACGAACTTGCCACTTACCTTTCTTTACTTCAGAATTATTGTAATTCTTCTGGATTGAGATTTGACGAACAGTCCTTGGAATCTCTGCTCTCTGGTCATCACAAACAGTACAGAAGTTCTCTTCGTGGGATATTGAAATGGCAAGCTGATGGAGCAGATCATGAACTCTGCACGCCTTCACTTTCCCACTGCTGCCCATTATTGATACCTGAATCATGTTTCGATATAAAAGAGAACCTACTTCATACCCGTAGTCTGAGACAGTTATATTTATACTGCAATAAACATATACTATTCACATGATGATACTGAGTCCACTTGAAAATTGATCGTCCTCCTTTTTGGAATCCATCTCTTGAACCTTTTGATATCTCTAATTCTAACTCTTCTTCTAGAGTAATTTTGGCTTCATCTTAATTCTTATTCTTCTTCACGATTTCATTTTCTGATTTTATCTCTGGAAATTGGTCACTCCATTCTGAAGCCGGTAACAAAGATCAGAGCGTACAGCGGAAGCGAGTGGACCCATGATACAGTGAGAAGTGGCATGAAAGTTTTATCTTCTCCCTTGATCTTGATTAACTATCATTCCCTGCTTTATTGAAACTTTGAGGACGAAATTTTTATAAGGTGGGTAGAATGTAATTTCCTGATCTAAAATACTATATTTTTTCTAAAGTATTTATTTTATCTTTCTGATTATTTTATAATTATTTATTAACTTGATTTATAGTACAATTTATTTTAAGATAGTAAATGGTATTTTGGCCTTATATTTATATTTAGCATTATTAAGTTTTATTATTTTAATTACTAGCTAATATTTTTGTCTATTACCATGTTACTATTATTATTATTACATTTGCTATTATTGTTAATATTGATATTGTTATTATTCTTATTCTTATTCTTATTGTATTGTTTTAGTCATTATTATTAATGGTAGCATTTTTTTCAAGTATTATTAAATAATATTTTTAATGTTGAAAATTTTATTATTATTATTACTACTATCTCCTTTAATTATTAGTATTTATTATTGTTGTTGTTATTATTATTCATATTTTCTCCTTTTCTAGCTCATAACCCATTACCATTGAGATCCTTACCCATTAACCCAAAATCCAATCCTAATCCAAATCCTATCTTATCAAATCTTTCACAAATCTTAACTAATCCTAATCTAAATCCTAACAATAATCATATTTATTCTAACTTACCCAAATTCGAATCTTATTTTCAAAATCATAACTTTAATTAAATTTCTGTAGGATCTATAATCAAAGCAACACAACACTAGAGGGGGGGTGAATAGTGTTTTAAAACTGTAAATTAATTTACTTGCAGGAATAAAATAAACACAAGATAAACTCAGAAATTCAAACGCAAAGACAAGAGAGTTATCCTGGTTCGGTCCTTGTGACCTACATCCAGTCCCCAAGCCAACCGCTTGAGATTTTTCCTTTCCTGATTTGTGTACACCCAAACCAATGCCTTGTACACCACTTGACAAACGCCCTTTGTCAAATGTGCACAACTCCTCTTTACACCAAGAGAACAAACACCTTGTACAACTTTCTTCTACTCCCAAGAAGATGCCTTGTACAATGATCTTCTTTGAATGATTACAATGATCCTATAAGCCTTGAGATTGAATGTATTTGTGGACAAGGTTTCTTATAGGAGGGATTTCAGAAATCTTCACAATGGACTTTGGAATTTGGTGAAGAAAACTGAAGAGAAACTGGTTTTCAGAAAACAGAATATTTGGACAGAGTTTTTTGGCAAAACTTTGGATTTGAATTGGTGTTTTGACCTAGGACAATACCCCTACTTATAGGTGAAATCCATAATAAGTTAGGGTAGTTATCAGGCCTAATTCAAATTTTGAAACGTTGAAAAACGCACCAGAATTCACCAACTGCACAGCAGTTGTTAACTGCTATTAGTCGACTTGAACAGGAGATTAGTCGACTAGCAGAACAAAATTTTCACTGATTAGTCGACTACAACAAGGAGTTAGTCGACTATCTTTTGGCTGATACAGATACTAAGTTCCTAGATAACTGAATGTAGTCGACTATATAGGACTGTTAGTCGACTAGGTAATGGGTTAGTTGACTATAGATATTGGGTAAGTCGACTAAGTTTTATGTTAGACAGAAACAGAGAGTTGGGAAATATTTGTATAGGTTATTAGTCGACTTGGGAAATTGTATAGTCGACTAGGGTATCTGTTAGTCGACTACATATGGAAGTCAAGTCGACTAACAGTCATGACAGGGACCAAACAGAGAGTTAGGAAATTTGGTTTGAAAGTATCTAGTTGACTAGGGTATATGGCAAGTCGACTATAGTAGTGGGTAGTCGACTTCATGAAAAAGGTCAAGTCGACTTGGGATGATTTTTTGTGTAAGTGATCAAGGCTTTTCACATCTCTTCTAAAGTTACACAAAATCATCCAAAACACCCATAATCTTCAATTGGTTTCAACTGAGGTAGAGCAATCATAATGAGGTAGAAATGCTTGTTCATCATCAAAATCTTGAAACTTGATAGGCTTCATCATTCTCAATTTGGTAGGCTTCAACATTCTCAATTTGGTAGGCTTCAACATTCCCCCTTTTTGATGATGACAACTTATGTTTATGATAGCTCCCCTGCAACAAAACTCCCCCTGCAGTAACTAGGTTATAACAAATAATTGCCCCTGCAGAAAATGTTAAGTTGCACCTTGCACCTGCATTGTCATATGTCAGTATCCATAACATATATATAGTCAATTTCTTGTCATAACACAGAAATTTGTTACACAGATTTTCTTTGCAGATATGGAACATAGATATGCAGAACATTTCAGGTGTTAGATATATAGAACAGATCACACAACAGATCACAGAACATAACACAGGATAAACATAGAACATAGAACATAAATAAACATAGAGTTTCTCCCCCTTTGACATAACAAAAAGCAGAAAAACATACTTAAACAGACATTGTGTTCAAACTGTAGCTTACACAATAAACGAGTCTTAAAAAACTGAAAAATACAGAAAGTGCAAAAAACGGCAAAAGCAAAAACATGAAGAAACGCCAACGCCATAGTCTTCAAAACTCGGATCCGGGAGGAGGAGGTGGCGGAAAATGTGACTTGAGAAGGTTCAGAATTTCAGTTTGAGTGGATGCAAAGGAATCCATCTGAAGTTGCATATCCTCAAACCTAGTCATCAATAGACTGATTCTGAAGCATTTGTGTAATACCCCGTTCCCGGAATACGTACTTAGTTGCGTATTCAGATTTTTCGATCGTATTTTTCGATTTGTTTCCTGTATTTATTTTTGTATTATGAATTCCTTATATGGTTGTTTTGTCTTGGATTTGGATTCGTGGATTCGGGGTCAGCCCTAGTCTGATTCGAAGGCCCGATCCTAGAGTATTACTCGATTTAGACATTCTGATAATTAGAATTGACCGATTTAGTTTTAAATATCATTTTCCAATATTATGTATTTTCTATGATTTTCTAGATTTTTCTGGAATTAAAATGAAAGTTTTCAAAACCGGTATCGGCCAGTTCCGTTGACCGATTCCCGGATTTTTATTTCACAATCAGCTAGGAATTTCTAGAAGGTCCTTTAGGAATTATTCCTTAGAATCATATTTTCTACCTACATTCTTTTTCTGAGGATTTTATGAATTTATGAAAATTCCACCGGAGTCGGTAGATAATTGGTTCCGGGATTTTTAGTTTTAAAACTATAAAGTATTTCTTAAAACGAATTTCACTATGATACTTAGTATTATATTCTTGATTTTGGTAATTATTTCGGGTCGTTCCGGATACTTGAATTTCGGACGATTCCGGTATTTCCCGAAAGATTTCCGCATCCGCAGCCGAATCCCGGGAATCCGCCACTTTCATTATTTTCAAATTCTCTTCCAAGAAAATATCTTCTCTTTTCTAATTTCTTTTCCTTTTCCTTATTTCTTTCCTTCCTCCACAAGCCACAAGAATTCCAATTTCCCAATTTTCCAAAATTCCAATTTTTCCTCTCCACTCACTTCCACCAACCTCCACCATTAATGCCTTTTTCTCTCTCTCTCCCATGGCCGGCCAAGTGGCCAAAAGAGGGACACTCATCCCCTCCTCCACTTTGCAAAAACCCCCCTATCTTCTATCTTAATTGCATCTCCTTCATAAAATCCAAAGCCTATAAATACCTTTCCTTTACATTTCATTTCTCTTCACCAAGAGCCAAAGCCCTAACCTCCATCTCCCCCTTCATCTCCACCACAACCACCACCACCACAACTACTCCATCTCTTTAGCTTCATCTTCTTCCTCCTTCATCTCCATGGGAATCACCACAAGGGCATCAACTTCACCAAGACCTCACCTTCTTCTTCATCATCAACTTCAATCACTACCACCATCACTCCATCACCTTGTACTCCTTTTGGTAAGTAATTTCAATCACCAAGACTTGGTAAATTCTTAGTATACTTATGTTTTCCTATCATGTTCAATTATGTCTTCAATCCATGATTATTTGGTCATCAAACACAAAACCCCCAAAATCTGTTCTGTTTGCTGTTTCCAGACGATTAGTCGACTAGACCTATAGATTAGTCGACTAGAAAACCCTAGTTGAAACGTAACCTTTCTGGAAACACAGTTTTAGTCGACTAGACCAAATTACCAGTCGACTAGAGACCCTTAGTCGACTACACCCTTGACCCTAGTCGACTAACCTTTCCTGAACCAGAAACCCAACTCTCTGTTACTCAGTATTAGTCGACTTAACATGACTGTTAGTCGACTTGAGATGTCTGTTAGTCGACTACTCTTTCCACCTAGTCGACTAACTTTTCCTGAATCAGAATATCAGCTCTCTGGAACCCAGTTTTAGTCGACTATACCAGACTGTTAGTCGACTAACCCCTTTATTAGTCGACTACTATTTCCACCTAGTCGACTAACTTTGGCTGTCTGTTATAGTTGATTCCTTTCTTGAATATGAACCATATCCTTGAGTCTTATATCATGTATTGGTATTGCTTGACTTGTCTATTGACAAACATCATCTTCCCTCCTCTCTTTCTCTCTCCTCTTCACTCTACATATTTATATCAGGTTTTGTGGCGCATCCCGAGCTTCCGTGGATTTTGGATCTTTTGGCATATTGGTGGTTTAGACGAGTAGTCTCGCTCTTCGCTCTTCTCTATTTGATATCCCGTTTCGCCGGGACGATAAGTATTTCGCTTCTTATTTCCATATTCATGTATTTCACTACAATTGCTTATATTATGGTAGCTTCATCTTGTACTTGTGCCATGCTATTGATATGCTTACTTCTTTATCATATACCATGCGTGGCCGACCCTTCGCGGTCGTTGATCTTTGGATTACTTCCATGTTATCACTTACCATGCTATTGCTTCAGACCTGTCAGTTTCATGCTTCCTTTTAACACATGTATATCACCTGACTTCTAGTGTGTTTATCATCTGACCACTTGACCTGCTGCTATCTGGCAAGACCTTCTTGTTACGTCATGACTTACCCAGACTTATTATCAATCTCTTGGTATGCATGTTACTTGATATACATCACCACTTATCATGCTATCTCTTGACACCAAGCATGATACACCTGATTCTTATAATTATCATGATAAAGGGAATGTAGTACCTGTATTCCAGTTATGTATTCCAGTTATGTATTCCAGTTATGATCTTGCTCATTCCCTTGATCTGATAATTATGTTAATAAGCCATAAAAAGGACAACTTGTATGGGGAATGGGAGGAAGTGATGGATGCCGGAATGATACCTTGCTTATAGTAGTGGAATAAAATATTGACGATTCGTGTTAGTGGGACTTTGGGCCCACAGAAGATGCGTGTTAGGGGGACTTTGGGCCTCCAAACTGGTTCCAGGTGTATGGAAACTACTATAAGAAGAGTTATCAGTTCTCCATCTGCTTCCGTTAACAACCCTTGGCTTGCTTATATATGGATGTATGTGGGTTGGCCGTACACCAGGTCACATACCTAGATATATGGGTCAGACAAGTAATAATAATAATAGATTCCAGTTATAGGTTCATGTTATGATTCCTGTTACACTTGCTATACATTTTATGATTCCCGTTTTGTATTCCTGTTTGACTTTCATATGATTTGCAACTCTGATTCTATACGCTTGGATTTCTGTGGCATGAGATAATGGTATATAGATGAGGGTTTCCTTGTTTGGATTATTCCTTCGATGTATTAGTCTCATGGGACCGTGACTTAAGCGTATACAATCACTTTTGCTTGTAATCAGCTTCACTTGGTTTTCCTGTTTTATGATGATTATGTCATACCCGTTCATATATACTTCATTTGTGTTCTAACCCTCCTGTCTTCTGTACTTGACACCTGTGCTCCTCCTGACTCGCCACCTGGCATCCATATTCCTACTCGCTCTTGGGGAGTTCACTGACTCCCCTGGATTCTCATGTCCAGGTTTCGGAGCTTGGAGCGTGTAGATTCTCCCCCCTTGCGGATCAGAGTAGCGCAGCGGCAGCGTGGATCTTCAGCCGATCATCCAGAGCTCCATCCTTCCAGGCCCCCTTGTGAGTCTCTCGAGTTTTTCTTTTAAACTCGTGAGTGCCCTTTTTCTATTCATACTTGTACATTTCCTTGTATACTTGTATGTGAGCGCCCTTTTATGCTGTTCATATATGTATATCTCTTGTACTCTCGCATTTGCGCATATCTGTGATGTATTATTATTGTAATATTCATCACCTCTGGTGATAACTCTGTGATTGTATATATATATGTGTTGGAATGTATAATGCACCATTTGCTTCCGTACTCTGATTCTTGTCTGTACTGATGCTTAGCGTTATACGGGAGGGTAGTTCTGACCTACGTATATACGTTGCAGTGACGTCCCCGTATCGCCGGGATCGGGGCGTTACAGGATGGTATCAGAGCTTAGGCTCTAAACATCTTCAGTACGTCCAGAAGGCAAATCAATGGTAAAGAGATTTGCAACTGGAATACATGAGTCTTGGTTATACATTCCAACTACAAGTGCAGAGTTATCTATTTCTTGACTATCTTTCCTTTGATTCCTAATTCCTCCTATCCTTTCCCTGTTTTGGTTTTATGAAGCCTTTATGCCAACTTAAGATATGATAGACTAGGAAGGTAGTGGCTGGTTCTGCATGAAGCTATTATATGATCTCTTCGGTGAATTCTATGAAGCTTGGTATTCTCCAGATCGATCTTGATCTGGCTATCTTTCAGAAGACAGCAGTCGGAATTCTCTACGGATATTCTACATTCTTTACTATATCGTTCAGAGTGATTGATGCCTGGTATTCGGGATTCTTAATTATCGGCCTTCTTTATTATGCTCAGGACTATCAGGGTTTTCTTTATCTTCGGTATTCTGGCTCATTTATTGCACAGCCACGACATCAGCAGTATTATTCAGCATTATTCGAAGATTTATACAGCCGGAAGTGCGGAGGATGATTAATGTTCAGTCGACTTGAGAGCCCTACCTATAGTGCTTCATATCTTAATTAGTATATAGATTCCACCTTTGTCCCCTTTGTATTCAATTTACCCCTTATCGAAATTGCGAGGACGCAATTTTTTGTAAGGTGGGTGGATTGTAATACCCCGTTCCCGAATACGTACTTAGTTGCGTATTCAGATTTTTCGATCGTATTTTTCGATTTGTTTCCTGTATTTATTTTTGTATTATGAATTCCTTATATGGTTGTTTTGTCTTGGATTTAGATTCGTGGATTCGGGGTCAGCCCTAGTCTGAACCGAAGGCCCGATCCTAGAGTATTACTCGATTTAGACATTCTGATAATTAGAATTGACCGATTTTAGTTTTAAATATCATTTCCAATATTATGTATTTTCTATGATTTTCTAGATTTTTCTGAATTAAAATGAAAGTTTTCAAAACCGGTGTCGGCCAGTTCCGTTGACCGATTCCCGGATTTTTATTTCACAATCAGCTAGGAATTTCTAGAAGGTCCTTTAGGCATTATTCCTTAGAATCATATTTTCTACCTACATTCTTTTCTAAGGATTTTATGAATTTATGAAAATTCCACCGGAGTCGGTAGATAATTGGTTCCGGGATTTTTAGTTTTAAAACTATAAAGTATTTCTTAAAACGGATTTCACTATGATACTTAGTATTATATTCTTGATTTTTGATAATTATTTCGGGTCGTTCCGGGATACTTGAATTTCGGACGATTCCGGTTTTTTCCCGAAAGATTTCCGCATCCGCAGCCGAATCCCGGGAATCCGCCACTTTCATTATTTTCAAATTCTCTTCCAAGAAATATCTTCTCTTTTCTAATTTCTTTTCCTTTTCCTTATTTCTTTCCTTCCTCCACAAGCCACAAGAATTCCAATTTCCCATTTTCCAAAATTCCAATTTTTCCTCTCCACTCACTTCCACCAACCTCCACCATTAATGCCTTTTTCTCTCTCTCTCCCATGGCCGGCCAAGTGGCCAAAAGAGGGACACTCATCCCCTCCTCCACTTTGCAAAAACCCCCCTATCTTCTATCTTAATTGCATCTCCTTCATAAAATCCAAAGCCTATAAATACCTTTCCTTTACATTTCATTTCTCTTCACCAAGAGCCAAAGCCCTAACCTCCATCTCCCCCTTCATCTCCACCACAACCACACCACCACAACTACTCCATCTCTTTAGCTTCATCTTCTTCCTCCTTCATCTCCATGGGAATCACCACAAGGGCATCAACTTCACCAAGACCTCACCTTCTTCTTCATCATCAACTTCAATCACTACCACCATCACTCCATCACCTTGTACTCCTTTTGGTAAGTAATTTCAATCACCAAGACTTGGTAAATTCTTAGTATACTTATGTTTTCCTATCTTGTTCAATTATGTCTTCAATCCATGATTATTTGGTCATCAAACACAAAACCCCCAAAATCTGTTCTGTTTGCTGTTTCCAGACGATTAGTTGACTAGACCTATAGATTAGTCGACTAGAAAACCCTAGTTGAAACGTAACCTTTCTGGAAACACAGTTTTAGTCGACTAGACCAAATTACCAGTCGACTAGAGACCCTTAGTCGACTACACCCTTGACCCTAGTCGACTAACCTTTCCTGAACCAGAAACCCAACTCTCTGTTACTCAGTATTAGTCGACTTAACATGACTGTTAGTCGACTTGAGATGTCTGTTAGTCGACTACTCTTTCCACCTAGTCGACTAACTTTTCCTGAATCAGAATATCAGCTCTCTGGAACCCAGTTTTAGTCGACTATACCAGACTGTTAGTCGACTAACCCCTTTATTAGTCGACTACTATTTCCACCTAGTCGACTAACTTTGGCTGTCTGTTATAGTTGATTCCTTTCTTGAATATGAACCATATCCTTGAGTCTTATATCATGTATTGGTATTGCTTGACTTGTCTATTGACAACCATCATCTTCCCTTCTCTCTTTCTCTCTCCTCTTCACTCTACATATTTATATCAGTTTTTGTGGCGCATCCCGAGCTTCCGTGGATTTTGGATCTTTTGGCATATTGGTGGTTTAGGCGAGTAGTCTCGCTCTTCGCTCTTCTCTATTTGATATCCCGTTTCGCCGGGACGATAAGTATTTCGCTTCTTATTTCCATATTCATGTATTTCACTACAATTGCTTATATTATGGTAGCTTCATCTTGTACTTGTGCCATGCTATTGATATGCTTACTTCTTTATCATATACCATGCGTGGCCGACCCTTCGCGGTCGTTGATCTTTGGATTACTTCCATGTTATCACTTACCATGCTATTGCTTCAGACCTGTCAGTTTCATGCTTCCTTTTAACACATGTATATCACCTGACTTCTAGTGTGTTATCATCTGACCACTTTGACCTGCTGCTATCTGGCAAGACCTTCTTGTTACGTCATGACTTACCCAGACTTATTATCAATCTCTTGGTATGCATGTTACTTGATATACATCACCACTTATCATGCTATCTCTTGACACCAAGCATGATACACCTGATTCTTATAATTATCATGATAAAGGGAATGTAGTACCTGTATTCCAGTTATGTATTCCAGTTATGTATTCCAGTTATGATCTTGCTCATTGCCTGATCTGATAATTATGTTAATAAGCCATAAAAAGGACAACTTGTATGGGGAATGGGAGAAGTGATGGGCCGGAATGATACCTTGCTTATAGTAGTGGAATAAAATATTGACGATTCGTGTTAGTGGGACTTTGGGCCCACAGAAGATGCGTGTTAGGGGACTTTGGGCCTCCAAACTGGTTCCAGGTGTATGAAAACTACTATAAGAAGAGTTATCAGTTCTCCATCTGCTTCCGTTAACAACCCTTGGCTTGCTTATATATGGATGTATGTGGGTTGGCCGTACACCAGGTCACATACCTAGATATATGGGTCAGACAAGTAATAATAATAATAGATTCCAGTTATAGGTTCATGTTATGATTCCTGTTACACTTGCTATACATGTTATGATTCCCGTTTTGTATTCCTGTTTGACTTTCATATGATTTGCAACTCTGATTCTATACGCTTGGATTTCTGTGGCATGAGATAATGGTATATAGATGAGGGTTTCCTTGTTTGGATTATTCCTTCGATGTATTAGTCTCATGGGACCGTGACTTAAGCGTATACAATCACTTTTGCTTGTAATCAGCTTCACTTGGTTTTCCTGTTTTATATGATGATTATGTCATACCCGTTCATATATACTTCATTTGTGTTCTAACCCTCCTGTCTTCTGTACTTGACACCTGTGCTCCTCCTGACTCGCCACCTGGCATCCATATTCCTACTCGCCTGGGGAGTTTCACTGACTCCCCTGGATTCTCATGTCCAGGTTTCGGAGCTTGGAGCGTGTAGATTCTTCCCCTTGCGGATCAGAGTAGCGCAGCGGCAGCGTGGATCTTCAGCCGATCATCCAGAGCTCCATCCTTCCAGGCCCCCTTGTGAGTCTCTCGAGTTTTTCTTTTAAACTCGTGAGTGCCCTTTTTCTATTCATACTTGTACATTTCCTTGTATACTTGTATGTGAGCGCCCTTTTGCTGCTGTTCATATATGTATATCTCTTGTACTCTCGCATTTGCGCATATCTGTGATGTATTATTATTGTAATATTCATCACCTCTGGTGATAACTCTGTGATTGTATATATATATGTGTTGGAATGTATAATGCACCATTTGCTTCCGTACTCTGATTCTTGTCTGTACTGATGCTTAGCGTATATACGGGAGGGTAGTTCTGACCTACGTATATACGTTGCAGTGACGTCCCCGTATCGCCGGAGGCAATCTCAACAGACAGTGAATTGTAGAATGCATCAGTGTAAGATTGAGATGGTTGTGTTGGAGGTGGATCATTGACAGGAGGTTTGTGTAGAGGAAGATGGACGTTGAGTGGGACTATGTGGAGGTGAAGAGGGTTATTGTGGAGGAGTATCAGTCAGTTTCATTCGGTGTATGGCAGCACGATCAAACAATTCAAAGATCTTAACGACACTAGTTTCGGAAGTAAGATCGACGTGAAATTTCCGAAATATAGGTGTCAGAAAAGCTCCAAAAGGAAGGAAGGAAGAATGATACTTAACCATAGTATCAAGATAATTTGGCCCAATTAACCTCGAGTCCAGCCATAATAGCATAGACACATGAGGATAATTCTCTGGAATAGTAGTTGTAACTACCAGTTTTGGGACAAATATTGTAAGAGAGGATACGACCTATGAGACGTGGAATAGGTTTCAATTTGGTATTGGTCATAGGTAATCCTTGGCCAGGTAGAAAGATATTACTTAAGACTTCCTCATCATCCATGGTAATATCATCAAGCAAGAGACCGTGATAAGGAATAGACAAGATACGGCCGATTGATTTGGGGATAACTTTATGTTTATACCTTTAACCAAGGAGTAATGTGGACATCGGCCTCATTATCCTCAAAAGTTAAATTAGTATAAAACAGATAAATGAGGATGGATAATATGCTTGCTTAAATTCAGTAGAAAACATATGGAAAAGACCACAATTTTGCAAATAGACTATATCATAGTGATGAAAATCTTCATATTTGACAAATCTTCCTGGAAGTATTTCTAAAGAGGAAAGTCTAACATAATCTTCCTCAAGGACAGGATTTTTGAGATATGCCCTAATTCTTGGGAAGATGATGATGAGGGAGTGAACTTAGTTTTCTTGGATTTAGACATGGTGATAACTGAAATTGAAGCAGATAATACTAGATAAGAAAGGGAATTGCTGAGAGTTGAAAGATTTTACCAAGATGTGAAGGAAATAGGAGGAATTGGAAGGGGATGCACTGTTGAAGACTGCTGCAAATTTTTCTTCTCCCTGCTGCTGGTCGACTTGAGGAATCGGCTGGAAGAAGGAAATGAGAGGGATTCTAGGGTTTTGATGAGGGAAAAGTTAGAATCAAAGTTTAGGATCAATCCTGGATTGTAATCAAAGGTTAGATTAAAAAGAAATGTTATTGATCCTTAACTTAAGAAAATGGGTCGGGTTTCGAAGTGAAAAAACCGAAATCAAAGACAGATTTTCACAGTATTAGTAAACTTGCAGGTTAGTATTAGTCGACTAATAAATGGACTAGTCGACTAGTAAGTTATTATAGTCGACTAATTTTTGAAAAATCAGAAAGTCAAGTCTCTGTTGGTGCACATTAGTCGACTGGGGCACTGTTAGGTCGACTAGGTCCTCTATAAGTCGACTATAAGAAATAGTAAGTCGCTAATGAAGTAAAAAATGCCTTTGAAAAATTCTGAAAATTTTTTTTTAAAAATCTGAAAAATTGCAAATACCCAAATCTCTTCAAAATTTTATAAAAGTATCTTCTTTCAGAGGCTTTGTGAAAATTCTGCAACTTGATTATCAGTTGATATAAATTTAAAGAAATTCACCTTTTAAAGCATGATCACGTAGAATGATGTCTAAGATCAATATGTTTGGTACGTGAATGATGAACAGGATTTTTAGATAGATTAATGTTGACACTTAAAAAAGACAAGATTCTCATTAGTCCGAACAATGTCTAAACTTGTTGACATTTACAAAAGACAAGTGACAGACGAGCTGAAGACCAGTTTTTTACCCACCTCCAAGGGACAAGGAAGCGGTTTGGACTCCACTGATCCAGCAAGCAGAACAGTGAACCCGGATTGTTTCTAAACAGACCTCAGCAGGTCTAAAATGCTAGCATTTAGCATTACATTAGCCCAAGGAGATAGCCTCGTGTGAGAGGCTAACATCATCCAGAGCATCGCCAGGAAGCTAACTGACAGCTTCGCCGAAAAGCCTCTTTTCGGACTTCGCCAGGAATTGCCTCTAGCTCCGCTATGAGCTTCAAAGCGGGCAGCTCCGCCATCAGCCTGCTATGGTCAGCCTTTGACCAATCAAATCTCCTGATGAGATTAGATCTAAGCTAATCAAATCCAATCAGGATTCAAATATGGCAGGTGATTGCCGCAATCTCTTGACTCTCTTGAAACGAGTAAGAGGATCAGGGAAATCCTTCAACGATATGGAAAGGATCATAACAAATCGGAAAGATCAACCGACTTGCCATTTTCTAGCTCCGCGGAAGCTATTCTAGCCTCGCAGCAAGGCTACTTTCCAGATTCAAACAGATTCGGTTCAACCTATTTCCATATCTTCAAGGGGACGATTATACCCTTGCTCTCCCTATAAATACCCGCCATGGGTACAAGAAAAAAAAAGGAGGAGGGGATCGCAGAGGAAGGAGCCATCAATCGCCTTCTGATCACGAGAATCGATCAATCAACTTCTTCAACCGAGGCTTCTTCATAACGCACCGTGCGTTTTCGAATTCAGAGACCTTTTAGAGAATTGCTTTCTCTATCTAGGGTGTTGATGCCTATCATCGTTCTTCTTTCAAGGAATTTCCGGAACCAGGCGAGAAGGAATTCCTAATTGAAGGCGATTTTGAGAAGCAGCAAGAGGGTTCTATCAACCCTCTATTCTCTGATTCCCGGAACCAGGCGAGAAGGGAATCTCATCGCTCGCATCGTCAAAGGACAAAGTGGTCGCGCGCTGACCAGACTCCTATCGGCACATTTTCCCAGAATCTCTGAGGAGATCTACTTGTAATCTTTTGAGAATACTTGTAATTTAGCTCCTCAAACTTTTATTTGTAAGTTTTCCTTTTTTGCAAAATTAATGGAAAACAAGCTGGCGACTCCGCTGGGGAACGTATTCTCCTCTGCTGAGAATCAAGTGTCGCAATGCGACGAACAGACCTTCGGGTCTATCTCTGAATTCAGAAAAGCCGGTGCAGCCAGATCTTCTCTGGCTAAATCTTCAAGCAAAGTCTCTGCGGAGACGGAAAGGTTCTCTGCAAACCTGCCGCAGTTCTCTTGGCGCAACAAGGAAACAGGTCCGCAGCCCAGATCCTGTACTTTTGAGAACCTGGTTATCCAGATCGATCGAAGAAGATTTGAAGAAGTCCTCTCTGGGGGTGGCCTAATGCTTCGAGCACGAAGCACGGGAAGGTCTTCATGACCAAGGTTTCAAATCAGAACCAGAGGCAGAATTTTGCCAACACCCCACAGCCCCGCTTGTGGCTATTCAGGTTCCTTACGAACCTATGCATCCTCTGCCAAAACGGATATGGAGCCTAAACAGAGGTCCTCTGCTGAAGCTTCAGGCGTAGCCACGCCAAATCCGCGCCTCTCTTATGAAGAAAAAGGCAAGATGCCCGCCTGCGCCAACAATGCTGCCAACCATAAAGTCAAGACGGCGATCATACCGTCGCCTAGAGCAGCAATGCCTACTGCTAGCCCTGTCTTCACAAGCAAGGCTATTGTACCTCGGCATACTCATCGGGTTTACAGCCGCGGGCTAGAACCAGAGCACTATGCGGTGCTGATCCTTTCCGCAGGAATAAGGGGAACGATGCGTTGTCCCATATACCAGATTGTTCAGGCCCCTACAGGGCCGACCTGCGAGAATTCTTGGCGGACAAGCGGAGATTGAAGCATTTCCAGACTACTTCCTCCTGTCTTCGACGATGTGACTGCCAGTTGGTGATGGTCCATTCTATGCAGTGTCGGTTACGACCGACCCTCGCCACTTCTCCATACCGGCGATCAGTCTTTGATCGACTGTCTGCGCGCGTCCCGATGAGGCATCCCAAAAGGAGCGGGCCACCGATCCAGCCTCTGCATCCGTCAACATGACCGGAAGGGGCGAGAGCCGCGCGGAAGAAGTCAAGCCTCTGACGACACCCCTTTCGGCTCCCCAGATCCAGACTACTGCCCAGCTTAGGTGAAGTCTTGGTGCGTGAAGAAGGTGTTTTCCGAAACACCAGGTCTAGGGTGGCAATACCCTATAACTATAAGCACCTTCTTCCTCAAAGACCCTGATCTCGCCACAGCCCAGACGATCACCCCAATCATCTGATGGAGAAGATGGAGACAGCGGGTATGCCTCTTCAGCAACAGTCAGTTCTATACGGACGGACAAAGCATCGGTCAATATGGCCGAGAACGCCAATGACGACCTTCGTCGGCGTTTGGAAGCTCAGGAGCAGACCTCTAGAACTCAGCAAGAGGCCCTGGACAATATCCAACAGATGCTAGCTCAGCTCCTCAACAACCGGGATGACGATACCGGGAGCAATCATGACGAGGAGGGACACCTCAGCAATGATCCGCCCAAAACGGAGAGATCTAAGGGAGGCTCTTCCCTGGATGCCGAAGTCCTTAAAGGCCTTCAAGCTCAATTTCATCCCTGGCTCAGAAGGATGAATTGAAGAAAGTGGGGGTAGTCCGTCCTTACCCACTGGAATGGGATTCGGTGTCATATCCGCCAAAGTTCAAACCACCAACGTTGCATGCATATGATGGTAAGAGCTCGCCCAATCAGCACGTCTACTATTTCCGGTCCCAGACCGGTAATGTTCTAAGCAACGACGCCATCATGGCTAGGTTGTTCATCGGCACCTTGAAAGGGTGGCATTTGACTGGTTTCGCAGTCTCCCCCCAGGCTCTATCAATTCCTGGATCGACCTGGAAACTCGGTTCCTCTCTCGCTTCTATGAGGATGATACCGAAGTGACCATGGACAAGCTCCTTTCTACCGTGCAGAAGAAAGGCGAATCCGTCCGTGAATACATTGAGCGGTTCAGAAATCTATCTCTGATGTGCCCAGCAGGGATGCCTTTACCCATGCTCTTACAGACATGCAGACACAACTTCTTGGATCAAGTAGAAGTTCGCATGGGGGCTGTCAAAGCCCATACTTGAAAGAATTGGTCGAACAAGCTGAGATAGCCGAGAAGTCGGCTAAGAAGTTCGAGCCGTCCGTCCCTAGAAGCAAATGGGTGCGAACAACAAAGGGCGTAGCGATCTCCCACAGTCTTCCCAAGCTAAGGGAAGGAAATTATGTCCGTCGAGCTGACTGGGGACATGCAGTCAAAGGCCAAGAAGAGCAGCTTCAACAATCAGGAGCCCAAGTTCCCTCCTAAACCGTACTCCTTCAGAGATGATCAGGTGGTCACGATATTCCATCTGCTCCATAAAGGAATAAGATGAAGCTGCCAGATGCTCGGCGTCCTAATGAGATAGGGCGCACAAATGACCCCAATACTGTCTTTATCATAGGATGGTCCATCATCCTACTGACAAGTGCTATGTCCTCAAAGACAGGATACAAGCCCTGATTGATGCCGGCGTCCTCACACTAAAGACGGAACAGAAGAAAGTCACTGCCAATATGGTGACTCTTGAGTTCGGCACTGCCCAGAAGGTCACAGTTCCTGACGGGACCTATCCAGCCCCGATGCCACGGTTGGAAGTCAAGCATCCTCCAGCCATGACTCAAAACAACAAGGGCCTCGCCCCTTTGACATTGGAGACAGGGGAAGTTATATGGATACACCCCGACCTCGTCCAAGACATACAGCAGACGTCGAAGGACTCCAGCAAAAAGGGCAAGTCTTGCAATGTCGTCTCTGTTCTGCCAGACGATGGTAATCTTACTTCGGCTTCCCTCAGCGATTCTGAAGAAGAAAAGCATGCCTGTACAGCGCAGGCAGATGCGCCTCAACAGACGGGCACCCGGTCTGGAAAGTCATACCTAAGGCAGTATGACAAACCTACTGACGAGGTACCACAGCAAACAACGTCAGTACCAATGCCGACATCCGCTCCAGTCCTGACCAAAGGGAGGGAAAAACCTAAGGAGGTGCGATTCGACCAGGTGTTGAAGAAACCACCAAGCCAAGGGCTAGCCACGCCCTTTCGCTTTGATATATTGGCCCACTTAGCCAATATCCCCGGCTCGTATCATAATACACGAGCTCCTTCGTCTCTCTAAAGAGACAAGAGAGGCACTCAGAGATGCGCTAGCCAACTCGGAGTCCTTTCTGACATGCATGCCCGAGGTTCCTGATGATGAGATGCGCCCTTCCTGCTCAGAGTGCCATCACGCACAGTCAAAGGTACCTGCCATTACCTTCACGGCGGAAGATATGCTTCTCAAAGACAACAAGCATGATCGACCTCTGTACTATACCGGATATATCGGTTCAACCTGCATTGAAGGATACAAGTCGATCCGGGGTCTGCGCTCAGCATCATCCCCAAAAGGCTCCTCTACTTCCTCGGCATACCACTGTACAGGTTGTTGCGACCACCACTACAATATACGGTTTTAACGCCGGGAGCAGCCATCCGCTTGGAAAGATTCGCTTCGGCGCGCTGAATCGGAAGCCTGAAGTCAGAAGTGACATGCTATGTCATTGACGCGGACACATCATACAACCTGCTACTGGGACGACCATGGATCCATGCCAACTGGATCGTTCCTTCCACTCTTCATCAGTGCTTCAAGTATGTTGAGGATGATGCGACAGTACGAACTGTCTTCGCTGAGAAGCAGCCCTTCAAGGGGGTGGAAAACTATTTCACAGATGCTCTCCTATATCAAGAGGCTAGTGGAACGCCGGGAGAACCATTGCCAGACAGTGATGGAAGTGGCAATGAGGCGGATTCGGAATCCGAAATGGGCACGCCAGCCATTTTGATTGGCGAGCCAATAGTAGCATGCTTTATAATCCCCGATGTAAGATCCTTCTGATGAGGAGGCGAATGGATGATTAATGATAATATTTCTTTTGATTATCCTGCGAGCATCGAGTCAACTAAATCCATCATGGATGGCTCTCTTCACATGCCCGTACATAAGCCAAGTTCGGCTACTACATCTGTGGAGGTTATAGAAGGGGCCACGCTGGTGATCCCTCCATCCAAACAAGGTCAGTTGCCGATAATCTTCGGTAGAACCCAGCCACGGAGACCTGTACCTACAGATTCAAGCTCGGACTCAGAAGCCCCACAGTTCTTCCATTATGCGCAACCGGCACGCCATATTATGGAGAATGGGATATGACTTGAAGAAGGCAGGCAGCCTGAACTTCGGAAAGGGAAGACGCGGTCTGATGCGTAATGCTGTCCCGAAAGGGAAACCTGCAAATTACTATGATAGTACAGCAACGCAGAGGGTTTGGTTATGTTACACCCACATCATCAGTAACGGTTCAAGTCAAAGACGACGAGCCAATTCCATCACAGTCAGACTCATCTGCTGAATGGAACTCTGACATCAGCATAGGAGGAATGTTCAACGGTCTCACTGTGAATATGACCTCGGGCAGTCAATTGGAACCTGCGGAAGCTGCTGATGAGGAACCTTGGGCCCAGCAATTAAGCCTCCAATGGGAAAAGCGGTTCGAGCTGCGCGAGCCACCTACCGAAGACAAGTGATCCAAGTCAACTTGGGCAGTCAAGATCACCCCAAGCTTATTTTCATAAGTGAAAGCTTATCACTTATCGAAAAGGAAGAATTGATAATGCTCGTAAAAGAGTATATAGATGTCTTCGCCTGGAGCTATGAAGACATGCCTGGACTCGATCCACAGGTCGCTATGCACCGTCTAAACATCAAGCCCGACGTTAAGCCAGTCAAGCAACAACAACGTCGGTTCCGCCCAAACATCATGGAGGCTATTGAAGCCGAAGTTCATAAGCTCATTGCTTGTGGCTTCATCGGGAGGAACAACATCCAGATTGGGTGGCTAACATAGTCCCCGTCCTTAAGAAGAACGGCAAAATACGGATCTGCATCGACTACCGTGATCTCAATGCGCCTGTCCCAAAGATGAATTTCCACTGCCCATCACTGATGTCATGATTGACAACACATGCGGGTTCGAGAGGATGTCTTTCATGGACGGCTTCTCAGGGTACAACCAGATCAAGATGTATCCTGATGACGAGAAGCATACTTCTTTCCGAACGCCTTTGGGGGTATACTGCTACACTGTAATGCCCTTCGGATTGAAGAACGCCGGGCAACCTACCAGCGGGCAATGAGCATGATCTTCCGCGATCATCTCCGGAAGACGGTGGAGTGCTATGTTGACGACATTGCTGTCAAAAGTCGCCGCAAAGATGAACATCTTCGCGATCTGAGGACGATGTTCAATATAATGCGGGCTCATCAGTTGAAAATGAACCCGACAAAATCCTTTTTAGGAGTATCCAGCGGCAAATTCCTTGGGTTCATAATCACATCAAAAGGAATCCATCTAGACCCAGACAAAGTCAAAGCCATCCAGGACATGCATCCACCAAGGAACCTCAAGAGCTCAGAGGCTTACAAGGCAGGTTAGCCTATATCAGGAGATTCATAGCAAATCTATCGGGCCGTTGCCAACCATTTACCCGACTAATGAAGAAGGGTACTGCCTTCATATGGGATCAAGCTTGTCAAGAAGCTTATGAAGACATTAAGTGGTATCTCACAAAACCTCCAGTCTTGGTGGCCCCTACATCAGGGAAACCATTCTTGCTTTATGTGAAAGCCCTGGATTATTCCCTCGGTGCCCTCCTCGCTCAGAAGGACGACAATGGCCATGAGCAGGCCATTTACTATCTGAGTAGACTCTCATAGGAGCGGAATCTCGCTACAATCCTATTGAAAAAGAGTGTTTAGCTCTCGTCTTCGCTGTCCAGAAGACACGACATTATTTGGTTGGCCAAACCATACATGTCATCTCCAGGGTAAACCCTTTACGTCTTCTCATGACGAAGCCAGGGTCGTTGAACTCAAGGTTGGCTAAATGGGCACTGCTATTATCCCAATATGACATAACCTTTACCCCTCAAAAGGCGGTTAAAGGTCAAGCCCTTGCAGAGTTCTTGGCTGCGCATCCGGTCCCGGAACATTCAAAGCTTCACGAAGACATCCCTGATGAGGTCTTCGAATCTAATGCAACATCAGTAGAGGAAGTATGGCAGATGTTCTTTGACGGAGCATCGCGGATGGGCCCCAAAGGAAAGATTATTTGCCGGAGTGGGGGTTTGTTCATCTCCCCACAAGATCATATCCTTCCCAGGGCGTTCTCCTTGACAGAGTCATGCTCTAATAATGTGGCGGAATACAATGCTCTGCTCATTGGCCTCCAGCTCGCCCACGGAATGGGGGTACGCTATCTTGAAGCTTATGGCGATTCAAAGCTGATCATTAGCCAGGTAAAGGCGAATATGAAGTCCGCCATGAGGACTTGGTGCCTTACTATCATACAGCCATCGATTTGGCTAGCTTATTTGAAGGCTTCTACATCGGGCATGTGTCTCGATCTCAGAATACCAAGGCGGATGCTCTCGCTGCACTAGCGACGACGCTAGCCTTACCGGCCGACACAGAGTATCACCTCACAGTCGCAACCCGGCATCTCGTATGCTCCAAGTATATGCTAAAGATCCAAGAAGTCCATAATACCTCCGTGGATCTTGAGCCGAGGGATTGGCGCTTCCCTCTCATTGACTATGCTCTGCACGATCTACTCCCGGATGATCCCAAAGAAGCGGCGTCCATCAGACGAAGGTCGCCCCGCTTCTACTATGATCCCACTTTGAAGACACTTTACCGTCGTTCCTATGATGGTATCCTTCTCCGTTGCCTTTCTCATTCAGAGGCACAAGAAGTGCTTAAAGAAGCACATGATGGCATTTGCGGAGCTCACCAGCGGGTCCAAAGCTTAAAGACAGGCTGCACAGACTTGGGTACTACTGGCCGACCATGATGGCCGATGCCACCCAGTATGCACGAAGGTGTAAGGCGTGCCAGGTCCATGCAGACTTCATACACCAACCTTCGGAGTTGCTCCACCCTGCTGTTGCTTCATGGCCATTTGAAGCATGGGAACTGATGTCGTAGGGCCAATCAGTCCCTCTTCGGCAAGAGGTCACCGGTTTATCCTGGCAATAACCGATTACTTCTCAAAATGGGCAGAGGCCATACCATTGGCCGAAGTCAAAACCTCCCATCTGGTTAGCTTCATCAAACACCAGGTCATCCATCGATTTGGTGTACCCAGACGGATCATCCATGACAATGGTCCCCAGTTCGTAAGCCAAGGGTTCTATCGGTTCTGCGATAAATACCGAATTCAGAATGTGGCTTCAACCGCCTACAATCCTGCCGCCAACGGCTTGGCAGAGGCATTCAACAAGACAATCATCAAGCTGCTCAAGAAGTTCGTCTCCTCGAATAAGCGAGATTGGGACGAAAAGCTCGGTGAATGCCTTTGGGCTACCGGACTACGGTGCGGACACCGACAGGCAATACGCCTTTTTCCCTGGTATATGGGTGCGAAGCAGTTATCCCATGGAAATCCAGGTGCCATCATTACGGGTAGCCTTGACTACTAAGATGACATCAGAAGACAATGATCGCCTGCGTCTTCAAGAGCTCGAAGCCCTAGACGAAAAGCGACTACAAGCTCAGCAACACATCGAGCTATATCAGGCTCGGATGTCAAAAGCCTTCAATAAAAGGTCAAGCAGAGAATCTTCCAGAAAGGAGACCTGGTCTTAGCCGTCAGACGACCGATGATTATGACGCACAGACCAAGGCAAATTTCAGCCTAAATGGGAAGGACCGTTTGTAATAGAGACAGTCTATTCAAACGGAGCATACCGCCTTATGAATGCAGGTGGCGACCTACTCATGATGCCGATCAATGGCAAATTCTTAAAGAAGTACTATCCTTAATCAAGGATCTTGCTCTCGATCAAGTTAACATTACACCTCTGATCGAGATCCGCGCGTCCGAAATGCGCACAAAGAGAGCCTTTCTCTTCCTCCAAGCGAGACTATACGGCCATGGATCAACTGGGACCTGGCCATGCACCAGTCACCCTAGAAGACAATCGAGGTTGTGCAGACATCAACCTGATAATCCGACATCCTTAACGACAAGGATAGAGAAAATGTTGGCCTCTAAGCCCAACATGAGTCCTCAACAACTCATCATGCTGAGGGGAATAGCATGGCTAGCCCAACCCAACGGTAGTTGGTAAAGGCATATCAAACCCGTTGATAGCTGGGGGTTTGCTAAAATCCTAAGGGACCTGCTCCCATTTGATTCCCTCTCCAAAATCACCTACCAATTCTCACCCATAGAATGGTAGGACCACATATACTCCGCTGTTACGTTAACATTAAACCTATGACAGCAGTCCCCTCATTTCTCCTCGTGAAAATGAGACCTCCAAAATCACCTACCAATTCTCATCCATAGAATGGTAGGACCACATATATTCCGCTGTTATGTTAACATTAAACCTACGACAACGGTTCCCTCGTGAAAACGAGACCCCATCACCTATTGATTGAGCTTGGTGGCTTCTCAACCAGTTACGTCATTGCGACCTCTGAACTGGCAGATAGCCAAGTTTCATCTACCATTGAGCTTAGTGGCGTCTCAATTGGTTATGTCATTGCGACCTCTGAACCAGCAGACAGCTAAGTCTCATCCCGAGCCCTGTTGACATTTACAAAAGACAGGTCTCGATACTCGTTGACATTTACAAAAGACGAGTATCACCTATTGATTGAAGCTTGGTGGCTTCTCAACCAGTTACGTCATTGCGACCTCTGAACTGGCAGATAGCCAAGCCTCATCTATCATTGAGCTTAGTGGCGTCTCAATTGGTTATGTCATTGCGACCTCTGAACCAGCAGACAGCTAAGTCTCAATCCCGAGCCCTGTTGACATTTACAAAAGACAGGTCTCGATACTCGTTGACATTTACAAAAGACGAGTATCACCTATTGATTGAAGCTTGGTGGCTTCTCAACCAGTTACGTCATTGCGACCTCTGAACTGGCAGATAGCCAAGCCTCATCTATCATTGAGCTTAGTGGCGTCTCAATTGGTTATGTCATTGCGACCTCTGAACCAGCAGACAGCTAAGTCTCAATCCCGAGCCCTGTTGACATTTACAAAAGACAGGTCTCGATACTCGTTGACATTTACAAAAGACGAGTATCACCTATTGATTGAAGCTTGGTGGCTTCTCAACCAGTTACGTCATTGCGACCTCTGAACTGGCAGATAGCCAAACCTCATCTATCATTGAGCTTAGTGGCGTCTCAATTGGTTATGTCATTGCGACCTCTGAACCAGCTGACAGCTAAGTCTCAATCTCGATGCTTGCTGACATTTACAAAAGGCAAGTATCTCCCTTCCTTTTAAGCCCCGCAAAGGGCTAACCTCGAGACTGGCAACGTCCCATTCGGTTATGTTATTGCAACCTCTGAACCAACAGACAGTCATGTCTCATTATCTAAGCAACAGACGACAAAAGAAAAATTTTTCTATTAATCCAGAAGGATGGGATACATGGAGGAGCCTATAGGCGTACATGATAAGATCGGATCCGATCTCCGAGCGAAGCTAGCCGCGCCCTCCTGTCATCTTCAGCCTGGGCCAGCGCCTGTGATCTTAGCTTTGCCTCATCGAAGTCCACCGCCTGAGCCAGACGAGCCTCGGTCTCCGCCAAAGTCGCCCTCTGTGATGACTTCCGCTCCGCCAGTTCCTCACTTCGAACCCTGAGTTGCTTAAGCCGCGCAGACTCTTCATGACGCATCTGTGTAGCCTTCGACAAGAGGAGATTTGCCTTTCGGATCATCTCTTCAGCCCTCTTAATTTTATCTTCAGCGTCAAGAAGAGCACTGTTGGAAGCATCAATTGCACTCCCAACCTCTGCTTCCTCTGCCTCCAAGGACCTCAAGTCAGAGGAGATAGCCTCAACAGCCTCTTGAGCAGCGAGCTGAGCCTCGCGCTTCTGGGCGACAAGACGTGCGAGCCGTTCATCAGCCAAGACGCTGCGTCGGAACGATGGAAATGGCGCCATTCCTCCACGTCCTTCTCAAGGTCATCTACCAGGAGCTCCAGAGCAGTAGCTTGATGGTACCCCTCAAAGTCCCGAATACATTCAATGCCACGGGAGAGAACCATCTTCAGCTTCGAAAATGGCACAGGCGAGCCCTTCAAGACTAGACCGATAGTCTGCTCCAAACTATTATAGAAGCTGTCGACCAGATTACCGATAAAGTCATTCTCAGCTTCATCAACCCTTGAGACAACCTCGGAGCAATCTACCAACCTAGTCGACACCACCGCGGAAGAAGAAGCGGGAACATCGACTGCAGCAGGGCAAGCCAAAGGTGACCTCGGCGGAGTCCTCAGCGACACCAGCACGCCAGCCACCGCGGAGGTAGGACTGGCAACCACCTCCTGAGCAGCAGGCTCAACTACCAGCGTCGGGGAGGTAGGGCTGACAATCACCCTCAGTGCCGTATTCGGCAAAACAGTCTGCACCTCACTCGTTGATGTGACTGGAAGTGAGGGTACCTCCGGGACTGCCGCCTCTTCAACCTCAGGGCCCTCCGCTGATTTGGGCTGATAAAAAGGCAGGTCGCCATACAGCGCGTCTAACACAGCAGCGTCTGCCCCGGTCGAAGCGCTCATATCGCCCTTTGACCCTTCAGGAAAACCCTCCGCTTCTTTTGAAGCTGACGCACCTTGGGGACGAATGCCTGCAACAAAACCAAGGTCAAAAAGGAGACGCAACAAATAGGCGAGGATCAGGAGATCTTAGTCATACCGAAGGCCGATGTCACCTCGTCAGCCGCATCGGAATCCAAGGGTCCCATCGGAAAGTTCTTACCAGACTCAACGCGGATAGCCGGCCCACTCGCCGATTCCTCCGCAGACCACCCGGCAGAGCTGGATGCCATAGGACTTCCTTTAGAAGTCCCAGCGCCCGAAGGGCCAATATCGGCCGCATCACCTCCAGACTCCTCCGAGCGAGCAAAGGAACCAGCTGCACTTCCATAAGTGAACAGGGGATCGTAGTGCTCCCCTTGCTCTCCAACTGCCTCAGCTCCTGCAACAAAAAGCAAATGATGAGTTATGTAAAGCGCGCTGAAGATATTAAATGGGACCAATCTTACCAGTAGTCGGTTCAGCAACCGACGGCTCAGCCACTAATAGAGCAGCAGAAGGAGGCGCCGTAGGGAGTTCGCCCTCCACCACAATGGTAGGAGTTTGGCGACGGGGCTTCTTCGCCGACGACTTCCTACGGATCCACTCCCACGCTTCCTTTTGAAGTGGACCTCAGAGTCCTCTTCCTCCACTTCTTCCACATGCTGTGGGGGAGCTGTCCCCATTACACCAGACCCGGCTTCATGAGCACCAGCTTTGTGGGCATCAGCCCTTGTCTCTGCCTCGAAGCGAGGGCTCCCCGCATCAGAAGCCTCGCTGTCATCTACAGCGATGAACTCCTCTATGCCAGGAACACGGACTCGTTTGCCCTCCTTCTTATCCAAAGCCTTCTGCCTCATCCGATGAGAAATCAACTTCACACCTGAACTATTGGCATTGAATCCAGGAGGCGTGGAATTCGAAGCTGCATACCATTGGCAGAAACACAGGGTCGTCCATAGGCCGGGATCCCTCAACGGCGTGCGTAGCCACGCTCCAGTGTCATCCGCGGTAAAGAACCGCCAAGCACGAGCCCCATCAAAAGGCTCCCCAGGAAAGCCAGGTCCGGATTGGGGTTGCCCACATACAACTGGTCATACCCAAATTGGCGGGCGAACCGGCTCGGGATGTAGGGCTCCATGTAGCAGGTATCCCCACTCCTGTACAGCAAATGCGAGGGCCGGATACAGACCAGCCACTCGAAACACCCCCGACTCATGGGAGATCGACCTGACTCCTCATCATGGAATTCCTCGTTGTATCCTGCACCCCGCAGGCGAGGAAAACAACGGAACAGGCTATAAGCGTCATAACGACGCACTAACTTACGGGCCTCGGCCACATAAGTTTTTTTCTGCCACAGACCCTTCAAAACGACGGAGAAGCGCCGTTTGAACGCCCTGCGGTGGGTCTTCCCAGCTCCAATCAAACTGGGGCAGTGCAAGGCGAACCACGCCATCAAGTAGGTGTACGGTAAACCTACCCTAGGATTGGGTCCGTCACAAGGCAGGACGGCACCCTTCCCTCGCCTTGACGCCATCGGCCTGCAGAAAGCCTCCGTCAGTACACGAAGGCCCCTCTGAATACAACATACCATGGCCGGAAGGAGACCCAGGCGGTGACCATGGACCAAGCGGACAGCAGGCAGCAGCACATTCGGGTGGACAATGTCACCCGAAGAAGAAGGCACGACACACTTCTTTAACCAGATGGTTAAGAATCCGGCCAGCAACGCCTTGCGAGACATAGGCCAACGGGCCTGATGGTGAAAGCTCCGAAGAACATCACCCTTCTCGAAAGGACCATCATCTTCTGTCACGACGATGTCCTTTTCAGCACGCACCTCCATCCTCGCCAAGATGTCTTCTTCGACAACTCCGCAATGAGCTGCCTCGGGCGCACTAGTCATATCCGGGAACAAGTAGTTCCCCCAGCTCTTTAAGCTCTTCGAGCTACCCTTACCACCAGTGTGGATGCTGGAACAAATGTGCAGGTGGCACATCAATTCCCGATATGTCTCAAGCAAAGCAGGCTCTTGCTTCTCCAAGAGAGCCAGCTCCGCCTCACACGGAAAATACTCTTCATATGGAAGAGACCCGAAGGGCAAAGCAGAGATCTCTCGCATCTCATGCAGGCCATGCCCAATTCACCAACCGGGGTGAAGAAAGTCCCCGAGGCTGGGCAGTACAACTCAAGAATGGCGTAGAAGCACGCCACCTTCATCTCAATGCCGTCAGGTCGCCCTGACGGCCTCATAGAGGTTCAACCTCTCTAATTCCCCCTCGAAATGATTGAGGATATAATTGGTCAACTCCGCCCACCATGACCTAGGAGGGTGGACCCAACCAGGAGCTCTGAAATCTGTGGCGGGGTAGTTCCTGTCATCAGCTTCGCAGAACTGAGTGCCGAAGGTCGGCGCCGCAGCTGGATTCTCTCCTACTGGAATGTCCCGCGCCACCTTCCCAGGGTATAGCCCTATTATGCTACGAGGAGGGCCCGCCCTCGAATAGCCGTCTGGAAAGTCAACCTCCCGACACTTATAGACTCGGCATTTAGGCTCACGCCCCACGCCATCTTCCGAGCCCAAGTCACGCTCGCGAAAGAAGACAAAGCGAAATGCCGCTTACTAGACGGGAGATAGAATCTCTCGCCATCCAACTGGAAGATCCACTGGCCTTCGCCGGCTTGCAGCTGGCGATCGGGATCAGGTGCAGCATCCCCGAACATGAAGTCAGGCTTTTTGTAAGCCTGACGGTCGATATCTTCAAACGGAGCCGTAGTCAAAATGCTCCGCGTGGCCTGCGGGCCACCGCTCTGAATGAGCGTATCCCGTACAAGGGAGCTCGGCTCACTGAACAAGGAAGCCTGCCCGATGAACTGCAAGCTGATGCTCCCGCCTGCTCGACTGGTTACGCCAAATAGACTGTTCTGGAGGCCGGAGGCGTAATGTACTGCAAAAAAAAAAAAAAAAAAAATGAACTATGATTAGTTCACCAATCAAATGGATGCGAAGACATAAAATTCGCTAAGGCATAGCCTCGCCCAGTAAGCAGGAACAGCGGGATAATAGCTTTGATAAAAAGCTTCGCTTCACAGATAAGACTGCATCTTTGCAGGAAGTGGCATAGCCCTAAGGGCTGACGTCATCAAAAGGACGTTATGGTTAACAGTCACCCTTCGTGGCCACGACTGAACGCACGCGACCCATATCCTGTTCCTCAACAGGATGAAATTGCCCAAGCAATGGCTTCCTATGGAAGCCCAAGAGAAGAACTGTTCAGTTCTTACTTCCCTGGTGCAAGCAAAATAGGGAAGTTAAGGGAAACGAGTTCCCTGATAAGGACAGATCATATTCGATCGTCCTAATAGCCGAGTATCGACTCCAAAGGATGAAGACCACTCTCTAATCAGATTGGAGAGTCTCTTACCAGCGATCGGTCGCTCAATGAACGGAGGAGGAGGGCCCTCCGCTGCAGAAGTCGCTGCTTCCTTTCCCGCTCGTCTCTTGGGCGCCATTGAAGAATTACAGGAGTCTTTGAACTCTTGAAGATGAAGAAAAGGAAGAAGAAGAGTCAGGTACTCTGGAAAATTCAAAGAGAAATGATGATTTTCTCTCAGCCCGATCGGGCTTTTATAGGCCAATCAGCGCCTAAATCGAGGCCTCAAAAAAGGGCACATGCCGCCGTTTCGAATTAATTCGAAACAGTGCCCGAAGCGCCTGAGACGCTTTCCCAAAAGCGACGGTTCAATCCCACTAAAGGGTTAACTCCGCACAAGAGCAAAGTGCGGACTTCGCGCAATCCTTCCAGGACTTAACCGAAAGGTTTGAATTAGCCCTCTAAAGAGCGCTGACATGACAGCCTCGCGAAGGTCATTCAAAGGAAGGGCTATGTCCTTAGCTCCGTGCGCAGTTTAGCCCAGCAATGGCCGAACTCTCAGTGAAGCAAGCAAAAAATCAAATGATCAGACAAAGAACTTTCATTGATTTAAAAGCAAGAGTACATTTGATATTACATCAAAGTTGTGTTTCATACAACACACCAAGTTGCCTAGCAAGGCCATTTGCATAAAAGGCATACAAGCGGTTTTATCTGCTTCCAGACCAGATCAACTGGACAAGAAAGGTCTTCCTCCTCACAAGGCTGTAACCAGTTCTGCCACAAGGACACGGTCATTTTTCTCCACAAAATGGCAGATCTTACCAGGCCATTTTTGTTGAAGCCTGGCAATAAAACCTATCGCCGCCAACACGATAGATCACGTATAATGGGAATCGGCAGTGATACCAGTGATCTAACAGGCGCGATGCCCACTTTCCCGAAGTGGATCGCCATCAAAGGCCACCAAAGTTGAAAGTCGGCAATGGTGCCGACAATCCCACAGGCGACGCCCATTATCTTGAAGCGGATCCTCTCCGATAAAGGCGGCGGCCAGCCTCACCTCAGATCGAATCATCTCGGATAAGAGGCTGCCAACAGCCCTTGGGACGCGCACTCGCCGCCCCGAATTGTTCCTCCTGCTTAAAAGTAAAGCTTCAACCGGGGAAGCATAAGGCAATTTCATGGTTTCTTCCATCAAGTTACCAGATAGAGGATAAGCCTCACCTGCACGGCAACCATGGCTGGTTCAGCAAACGCCAAGTCCTAGCCTCGCCTATACGGCAAAGTCAGACTGATCTTGTGAAGAACAGTCTCAACCTCACCAATATGGCAAGACTGGCTCAACTATTGAAGAAGCCAAGTCCCAAGTCCTGCCTGCGCAGCGGACTTAACAAGCAACGATCTTTCACTGATCAAGCCAAGATGATAGCTTCACAGAAAGCTATGATGAGATCCTTCTCTGCAGCAGCCAATTGCAAGATGAAGAACAAGGGAAGCTAATCCCTGAAGCGAGCTGCCAAAGCTAAATCAAGGGAGATGAGTTCCCTAAAAGCGTGAAGTCTTTAAATGATCAAGACTTACTGGTCCTTGGCCGGTTAGACAACCAGAGTGGGTTTTCCCACTAATTCAGAGATCTGAGTATCTCTTTCAACCAAGAGAAGGGAAGAAGAAAGGCAAGGCACTTCTCTTCAGAGGGCCTCAAGTGTCCTATTTATAGGCCCCATGGCCTGAGCGCAACCACCTCAGCATGGAAGCACGAGCGCACTTAAGGCATTGATTGCGCCTTGATAACAGGGACGGTTCCCATTGGAACCGTACAAGGGAGAAAAACGTCTCCCTCATAAAAAGGCATTTATGGCGCCTTGAAGAAAGGGAGTATCCTCCCTTGGAAACGGGCGAATCGGAGAACATCTCTCTCGATTGGCGCAAAAGAAGGAATGATCCTCCTCGTAACCGCCCCATGGCAGTTGGCCTTGAAAAGGCAACAGGAGTTCCAAAGCGAACTTATTTCTTGAAAGCCCAGATGCGGAGCTACCCCGACGCGAAGCAACTCGCGAACCAGTGCAATTCTTCGGCGAATTCATCCCAAAGCAGGATTGAAGGCGAAGCTGAACTCAACCATCATGGCGACGTTCATACTCCACATACCATCACAGCAGTTCAAAGTGTTTCGGAGTCTGAGCTATTGCAGACTCTCGAAAACTTTGAAGGGGGTCTTGTTGACACTTAAAAAGACAAGATTCTCATTAGTCCGAACAATGTCTAAACTTGTTGACATTTACAAAAGACAAGTGACAGACGAGCTGAAGACCAGTTTTTACCCACCTCCAAGGGACAAGGAAGCGGTTTGGACTCCACTGATCCAGCAAGCAGAACAGTGAACCCGGATTGTTTCTAAACAGACCTCAGCAGGTCTAAAATGCTAGCATTTAGCATTACATTACCCAAGGAGATAGCCTCGTGTGAGAGGCTAACATCATCCAGAGCATCGCCAGGAAGCTAACTGACAGCTTCGCCGAAAAGCCTCTTTTCGGACTTCGCCAGGAATTGCCTCTAGCTCCGCTATGAGCTTCAAGCGGGCAGCTCCGCCATCAGCCTGCTATGGTCAGCCTTTGACCAATCAAATCTCCTGATGAGATTAGATCTAAGCTAATCAAATCCAATCAGGATTCAATATGGCAGGTGATTGCCGCAATCTCTTGACTCTCTTGAAACGAGTAAGAGGATCAGGGAAAATCCTTCAACGATATGGAAAGGATCATAACAAATCGGAAAGATCAACCGACTTGCCATTTTCTAGCTCCGCGGAAGCTATTCTAGCCTCGCAGCAAGGCTACTTTCCAGATTCAACAGATTCGGTTCAACCTGTTTCCATATCTTCAAGGGGACGATTATACCCTTGCTCTCCCTATAAATAACCCGCCATGGGTACAAGGAAAAAAAAAAGGAGGAGGGGATCGCAGAGGAAGGAGCCATCAATCGCCTTCTGATCACGAGAATCGATCAATCAACTTCTTCAACTGAGGCTTCTTCATAACGCACCGTGCGTTTTCGAATTCAGAGACCTTTTAGAGAATTGCTTTCTCTATCTAGGGTGTTGATGCCCTATCATCGTTCTTCTTCTCAAGGAATTTCCGGAACCGGCGAGAAGGAATTCCTAATTGAAGGCGATTTTGAGAAGCAGCAAGAGGGTTCTATCAACCCTCTATTCTCTGATTCCCGGAACCAGGCGAGAAGGGAATCTCATCGCTCGCATCGTCAAAGGGACAAAGTGGTCGCGCGCGCTGACCAGACTCCTATCGGCACATTTTCCCGAATCTCTGAGGAGATCTACTTGTAATCTTTTGAGAATACTTGTAATTT